>NQII01005535.1:46591-125900 GCA_002778355.1 Clitarchus hookeri
CCAGTATTGAACACTATAGATTCTGCTAGTTATTTCTTTTTTTTAGCATCTACCACCAGAGAGCTCCCATGTCGTCAATTTTCAAATTTTTTTTCGACGAGACTCTTCCAACCTTGGAGTAAAATTAATCTCTGCTAGTTTTTTAAGGTCGATATTAAAAAAAAAAACACAACACATTTTTTTTTAAACTAACTTTATTCGGGAATGTAAAACATGAGGAGAAAAATATCCTCGATTGAGGATTTTTTGGTTCTTTCTTCGAGGAGCTTCAAATCCGCTTTCCTCATTTTTCCATTTTTTTTTTTATTATTATTTGGTGAAAAAAGTGGTTTTGGGCAAAATAATTGATTTCGGAAGTGGTTTTTGGAGTGGAACAGGCAATTTGGTCGATAACATGGCCGTCCCAGGCCACCAACCATCATGACCGCCGCCCACGCCTTCCAAGATGGCGGACAACTGCGAACTCCGATGCCAGATGCTATACGCCAAAACCAGCTAATATACACTACTAATGTCATTAGCTAACATAACATCGNCGAACTCCGATGCCAGATGCTATACGCCAAAACCAGCTAATATACACTACTAATGTCATTAGCTAACATAACATCGAACTTAAGGACACCTTTCTACTTTTAGTGAACAAGGAGGCATACTTGGATAAAAGGAATTTCATAAGAGCTCAATGACCAGCCCCACCTCCACCATTTGCCACACAGCCAGTCCAATCAGAAAGCAGCCAGTCTCCCATTGGGGAGACACACGCAGCCAATCAGAAACAACTTTTTCAGGCCCTCCAATCAGACAGCTTCTTCCCTCTTATTGGTAGTGTACATGAGTCGCCATTTACTACAATTATTTTACAATTTATTCCCGCAGATCGCAGCTACCGAAGAGTCGTGACTTTTTACTGTTTTTATCTTGCTACTGTTTATTTAGCCATCTGTGTTTATAAACTTTTGCTGTCNGAAGAGTCGTGACTTTTTACTGTTTTTATCTTGCTACTGTTTATTTAGCCATCTGTGTTTATAAACTTTTGCTGTCCATGGTGTTTTGTGTTGTTCGTTGTTGGACTGGATGTGAATTTTTTGGATGCATTTATAAATTGATCAGTATAATTTGTCGACCCTTTTAAAAGTCTATTTATTTTGACGTACTCCACTACCCGTTTCTCTTATGGTTTTTCCTGTTTTCGTATAATCATAACTGTACTGTGTTCTTTTGTTTCTGTTTCGGCATTTGTCTTTTTTGGATCGTTGTCTCTTGTTCCATAAGTGTGTTTATTTACAACATCTCTAGTTTATTGCATTTGTTTCCCCCGTCCATATATTGCGTACTTCGTTTTCTATATTGCTCTTTTCGTAGCCATTGTAAGAAACGGAGATCCAATCAAAATCCACTTGATGCCGCGCGTATCAAGTGCCCCATCGTCGCTAAGCGCAAGGCTCTCAACTGCCGTGCAGTGTTCTCGTCGTGCTGCGTGTCCCTATGGTGAAACTTCTGTAGGAAGGTTCAGTGCAGGGCCCTTGAGTAGTTTTGTATGTATCTGACGCGTACATTCTGAGATACAGCGCTTTGAAAATGCCGTTTTTAGCCATCTTGGAGTACTCTGAAATGGTTTATATAATATGCGTGACGCCTTGGAAGTACTCAACAGTCCTTATCTGAAGTGCGTGTGTGTTTTTTTTCTCGTTGATCGAGACATTGGACGCACGCTTAACAGCTTTGTATAAAAACGAGTATTTCAAACGCTCTGCAACGCGGTTAAAGCGCCAAGCAGGCGGGAGCTTCAAGCAAAGAAAGTTCGGAAGCCCAGGTTCTTACGTCGCCCGGTGACGCAGATAAATTGTACAGACGGCAGGGCCTCCTGATGATACCAAGCTCCGAGAAGCTAGAGTGCCTATAAACCGAGCCACGTCGAGAGATGGGCGCGACCCTTTAAAAGAATTAAAGTCGACCGCGCGCAGCGCTGGGCCTGAAGCACAAAACCCAAGCAGTGAAAGCAACCGCGGGAAGTCATAAAAAATTACAATTTAGTAACGTGTCTCTCCATAAACTCAATATCCACCAGCGTCTTCCTACGGGCACTGGAAGAGCAATTAAACGTTTGTGAAATTTTATTTCAGCACTTTTCCATGAAATAAAAATAGTTCAGAGTCGGGAGCCAGATTCGTAAGTAGTGTGTTTGTAACTATAGAATACGTCTGCTTCCATTGCAAACAACTTACGTCTACCTCAGATATTCTAAAGCTGTTTACGTAGTCTTTTTAACCGGTGGAGTAATTTTTTTTTTTGTGCCAACCAGTTCGTAACTCGTATTTTCCTCTTTTTTGATTCTCTAGTCCTAGAGAACACGCCACATTCGTCTGAAATGATCGCTGCAGCTTTCAACTTTTTTTACGGGCTAAGTTTGGATACTTGGAGGGGACCAGCAAGCTTCGGACTCTGCTCGTCTCGCGTGTGTTCGAGATTATCACAATCCAGGCAGCACAAAGTACTTCCTTCCGAGCGTGAAGTCTTCTCGGTATTTTCCAGCCCACCCTGTCTGCATTCCTGGGACCTAGATCCTGCAAATTGAATCGGCATCGGTCCCCTAGCAGTTATTGCCGTGTTTGTAGTGTATTTCATGTGCGTAACCGATTCGGCTTGCTTTATTCTTTTGGTGCACCAGCACAAAGACTACCCGTGCTCAGAGCATCGCGTGCATGTTACACGGTAAACATTTGATACCGGCGAGAGCCAGGTAGTTAACAAGTAAGGCCGCGTCCATGCAAGCTTCCTGCTTGCAAATACTCCCAGCATTGTCTCGGTGTATATCACATAACGCGCCCTGCCCCGCAAGCGCGAGGTGCCGACGCGAATGCATTTTACTCACAGAAAGTACTTAAATATTCCTCGCATAATGAAGTCCCTTTTAAAATTTTACGTTTACTTTTTTTAAAATTATTAGTAATATGGAACTTTATAACGCCTCGTCGCACCTTCCCTCACAATGGGTCGAGTTTTCATTAAACTCTTCTGAAAACCGAGGTTAATTATAATTTTTGCCCAAAGTATATATATATATGTATATACTCCCGTCACTTGAAAACATTAAAAACGTTATAAGACAAAATACTAGTACCACGCTTCAATCAAGAAACAATGTGAAAATCCTACAAACACCTAATACCGTTTTTACACCTCGGTGTTTACTACAATGCTCACAATACTAGAAAAGAACAATGATAGCTGTCATCATTTTAAATATTTCTATGTTAATATGTATTTCACACATGAATTTTCGTCTTTATTCACTTTTACTATAATTTCAGACATGTAAGTCAACATATTGGTTAAATACACAAAGTTAAATATAATAGTTTCGTTTATTTATTTATACTTCATTTCTGAATTCGGAGATTTTTCAGTCAAACATTGTTGGTCCATGTGGTGCGTACTGATACGATGAAACCCACTCAAGCCTGGAATATGCACGTCATTCACGAATGACACGGTTATTTAGGACAGGTCAGTCATGCGAACCAAATCGGTTGGATCACTGATGGCAAATGGAACAGGTCACACGTATGGAACACTCGTCAAGTGATTCATCCGCCCGAAATTAGCGACTGGAAGAGTGATGTGATAATTTTGCACTCGCGCGGACAAAATATGCGATACGTCCGTTTACCGTTACTAGCGAGTCTAATTTGATATAGGCTATTCACGTTAAAGTGAGCACTTTTGGAAGCCCCCTCATTAGGAATAATAGTTAACAAATATATTGTATTGTAGCCTCAGCCGTTAACTTTCAAGCCCGGTGAAATATTAACACTGTGTTTATTACTTAAATGGCAATATTTATTTTTAAAAAAGTGATGGAATGGTAAAAAAAAATGGCTTATAAGGGAAAAATAACTAGGACCTCAAAAGTGCTCACTTTACTGTGGACAGCCTATACTAGAAAAGTGTGGGTGACCACTTTTGAATTGTATTTAACCTTACTATTATGTAAAAAAAAAATTTATTGTTAAGGAAATTAAGGTGAAAATTACAACGGTCGAGTATATAGTTACATATAATGAATATTGTGCCATATTTGAAACGACTGTTATTGTAAAATTCTTTTAAAAATTTTGTTTGCTCAAAAATATCGTACCAGACATTCACAAAATATCATAAATGTCCCTAAGCGGATTGGAAAAGTATTAAATAAACCTACTTTCACTTATACGACCGTAGTCATGTAATGTTATGACATTGTCCTGGGCGTATAGAGTACAGAAATATTGATAAACTCTGAGAACATGAACGCGAATCCTGCTCCTGCAATGGGTACTGCAAATTCCACATCAAAAGGCATAGTGTTTGCGAATTAATTTTAAACCAATTAAATGTTTTCTCGACAAAATATCTTAACTTCAACTACCAAATTTCAATGAAATTTTCTCGGGGACTAACCTTTCTATTTTCGAAGAACACTTCGCTTCTCTCAGCGGCGACCTTGAACCTCGTCTGCCAGCGCCATCGATCTCCCCACTAGCCTTCCTGTAGACACGGCTCTGTCGTTCACTCAGTGCTTTCTATTCAGGTCCTATTGGAAATTCCTCTCGCCCGTCTGCCGGAGGGTTTCTATTTCATTTTTCGTATTGCCAATCTTAATCCGTTGCTGTATATGACTATTTCATCGCAATGCTTTCGTTTGGATGTGCTCCACCACATTTCAAGTAAATTCATTTCTTGTAAAAAGGCATCATGTCTAACTTTTTGAGGTATACATATTTATATGGCTACTCTTTAGTAGCCCATCCATTTATTTTGCCTTAAGGTCAGTCTCTATCTCTCTCTCTCTCTCTCTCTCTCTCTCTCTTTATCTCTGTGTGTATAATGTTAGAATACATTATCCACAGAATATTTTATAATCATTCTCTTTGTATCGCACTGAATATCCCGAGTCTACAACGCGATACCTATCTGTTGTACACCACTTCTATAGTATATTCGCGATTTCTTAACACTTCTAACTTCTAACTTCACTTCTAACTGGCCACTAATCCACATCCTCTTAATTGCTCCCATTATATACTTATTGGCAACGAATCATAATAATTATTTTTCAAATGTATAAATATCAATAGGGTCTCATTTTTTGTAGCCAGCCAACACTGTGTTTTTAATTCTTCCAACTCTCACGATAGCTTTATGACAGAATCTATCTACTATTAGGCCTTAATTTTGTTTTGATACTACGTGTTCAATACTTGTCACTTATCTGCTTTTGATTATTATATTAAAACAACTGCTCATTTTTGCACTGGCATATAAGTTTCTAAAAATTTTCTATCTGCTTTATACTTTTCTTACAAATCTGAGAGCTACAGGATAGTAAAAACGGAACTGTTATAGTGTCGTCTTAAAATATTTTGTTCAAAGGCTTGGTTATATATTCACTCATTTTATACCTTTATATTGCCTTTACTCTAACTTCCATCTCTAGCATCGTCTCCTTAGTATTTTGATTGTAAAGAAAATATATTTCCATCATCTAGTATCAAGTAATTCCTGATGCCATCACTAACTACGAATTTTGAAACTACAACTCTCACTCATTAGATCTTAAAATAATTTTCAAAAGTTTGTAAACTCAGTTCATTCATATCTTTAGAATAGGTGTTACTTCGAAGACTTTAAGAATCCTAGAAACTCAAGTTAATATACCAACTCCCACGGTATGTTCAATTTCTCAGCAAAATTAAGTGCATTTTTATATGTTATGCTTCCGGATAAGTCATTTAATTTTTCCCTAAATTTGTTGGTGATTAAGAAAGTCTTCTCCACGTTATGGATTTAAATACCTCTTTTACACCACTTGCATTTCCCGTACTACCCCTGGAGGTTTACTGATCATCCGTCCTAACTTATCGCCCTTTTTACTTCCATATCTGAGCGCATCTTTTTCTGCTTCGCGCGCCACTTGTTTAATGTGTACATAAATCCGAGTTTAATTCCAGTTTGCATCAACTTTATGGCTCATTAGTCGCTAGTATGCAGCTCTTACACTATAATCCCTTACAAGACTCGTCATTTATTTAGTATCGTTCTTCAGAAAGCCTTCCTTCTTATTTACAACTTCAAATCTTCTAAGAATAACGGTCAGTTCCTCACTCCAACTGTCTTAGATACTCTTAGCATTCTGTATCAGAGCAATAGCTCTTCCTAAAAGATATAGCATCGTTAATTACTCAACTCAGTCCTACGTCTTCCCCTGAGTGCGCTGACGTATATCTTTATGTTCGTGGTAGTCAAAAATAGCATATCCTTGAACTTGATTCAGGGCTATTAACTTCCAGTATTGTTTTATATTGCTTTCCAAAATATGCTTTTGTGATTTTAAAATCCGTACTCTAACTTGATAAATCAAACGTTCTAAATCAAAATGTTTATAACTCATTGGCTACAAATCCATAATTTCATACCAATTCTCATAACATGCATCCCTCTCTGCTAATGGAGCATCCTCTGTTGGTGCATAGATTTCGATTATTGTCACCATTAAACCATTAATACTAAATACTCGTTAATTACTGATGTATTAGAATTAATACTCCTATCTAAGCCGTTGGATATCTCTCTGCACCAATTCATATATGCTTGCATCTTACAAACGTTACACACATTCTACCCTACTCTTAAATCTCTGCAAGAATTAAAAAATTTAGATTAACTTTCGCTATTTCTCCCATTATAACAAACAGTTTCTTACTTAATCTTTTTATTCCGCGTTTTTTATGCTCGAGATCATATTTCGCATTCACAGTCTTCGTCTGAAAAGCCATCCGACGTGTTTTAATGTGATACGTATCAAAGGGTATTTTGTAATTCTAGGTTTCCGGCCATGTGTTTAAACCGCAACCTTATGAGTCGGAATTCTAGGTCAGGGTTTCGCCTCTGAAATTACTCTGAAAATTGTTTAAAGAATGAATAAAGAAATTTAGTTTGTTAAAACGGGTCCAAATTTCGCACAAGTAAGCGCATATTCAACAGCAGAAAATTAAATAATTACTTTTCGTTTAATACTTTTTATGCGACGAGCGTTTAACTATTTGTAGCGAATTGCAATTCAGTACCTGTGTAAAGCCCGTTATGTAAGACAACCATTTGGATAAAATTTCTTTATATAAATAATTTAGTTTCTTAGATACCAAATTTCGTAAAAATCGTTCAAGGATAAATGATTGTCTGTACACCTTTAACACAATAAATCATATGTTTCAATTCAACAAATATATTAATATTGCAAAGCATCAGAGAACTAAATGTTATACATTTTTACTAACAAAGGTACTGATGTTAGTTAAACATTTTTACCATAAGTCTTTATCTGCCAAAAATTGGGTCAGTCACTTAGATGAAAGGTCGATCCCATGGCCGAGGTCATTACAGTGGCATTTGGATACATCGAATTCCAGTAAACTATGGATGCTTTCAGAGTTTTAGATGTGATTTTACCTTGGTTTAGGTTGTAAAACGTTCATTTGTTAGTCTCCTTGCACAANATGCTTTCAGAGTTTTAGATGTGATTTTACCTTGGTTTAGGTTGTAAAACGTTCATTTGTTAGTCTCCTTGCACAACATTTAGGGTTTACTAAATGTTAACAACTATATTACAATAAATACTAAATTTCATAACAACCTGTTTAGCTAGAGATTAAATGATTTTCATTCTACTTTTTTTACAGTTGATGAAGTTACACATATACTAAAAACCTATCAAAAAAAAGCTACACCAATAAGTCACTGACACATTGAGAAATATTAGCAGGGATGTGTGTTCGAGACAGTTCTGAAATCCGTTTCCGTGGAAGTAGTAATTAACTTCCGTTAAGGCTGTTCACGGTAAACCGAGCACTTTCGAAAACCCTGCCTAAGATCCACTTATAAGCAGACTGTGTATTTTTTTCACCATATGTATGATTAACATTGTCATGAGCCTCATTACTTTATTCATGCGTCGGTCTAGGGAAACTGTGAAATTATTATAAAAGTAAATATTTTACAAATATGCTTGCTGTTACAGTGCATTATAAGGCATAAAGAAAAATATATAATTTAATGTAATAGCAAATATTTACGTAACACTTTTTGACGTTACAGCATGGAACTACTTTCTTTCCGTCGTTGCCAACTTAACTGGGCGCATGCCAGCCAGCGTGCCCGTCAAAATCTACACAGGTGGGGAGTAGAGACATTTTTTCAAAGGTTGGTTTCATAAGTGTTCACTTTACCGTGAACAGCGTAAGTCAGAATGGGAATCTGGTTTGTGTTACAACTCCTGCTGTAGCAGGAACAATCCAAATAAATGCTGAAATTATTCTGATGTAGGAAACGCGTTCTTTGTAGCAGAAGCAGAGTGTCTTGCTGTAGAACCGCACTCACAGTTACAAAAAAACTATCACAGACGGGCCACCAACAGATATTTCTCTTATAATTAATATGCATGACTAACAGCATTTGGATTGTATTAACCGACAATCCACCCGTCTGCTTGAGATGTTATGGTTACATTAATTCAGTTCTTGCAGCTATACTTTTTTAATGTTTGTTTAAAGTCACGGTATGTTGTTTAAAATGTTACAACTTTGAGGAGGTTTGCCCAGAATTCATAATTCAAATATAAACATTTCTGTTTACAATTGTACATGTATACTGTTTATTTATGTGTGATTTTAATGAGTAACGAGGCGAAAAAAATTACACAGAGAATACTGTTTCCTGAATATACAGAAAATACTGTTTCGTGCATAATATCTTTGTTAAGAGTGCCTACTAGTTTTTTTATGCCCAGGAGAAAAATGCTCATTTATATCTGTCACTTTCATTGTCTTTAAATGAAAGAACAAATTAAAAAATGTATTTCTTTCCATGCGCTAAATGTTTCTTAGAGAGGTCGTTACATAGAGAATTATTACCAATAACCCCAATAACGCCAGCAAGTGTGAATGACTTCGTAAATAGCGTCGGGACAGATTCTCTACGTGCCAGAAATTACGCGGTTAGCAAGCGCCTGCGAGCACAAACACTAACGTCTGCATAACTGATGCTCCGAAGTTTGCGTGAACAAGCGGTTACGCCTTGTTTGTCCTTCACGCGAAGAGCCCTTAACCACCCGTGACAGCGCCTGCTCCCGCCCGAACTGCGTTAATTAGCTAACGGCTCCTGATAAACACCGTCTATGCTTAATTTGCCTTCACCCTTCGGATTCCCCAGTTCCGCAGCCGTAACGTGACATTTTTGCATGGCTTTACCTGCCAGCTTCCGCAAAATGTTTCCAATACCGCAAAAAAAAAAAATATATGATCGAGGCTGCTGCGTAAAAAAAATAACTATAGCATAGAGCAACTATTTTAACGATGACATGGAAGGTTTTTGTTCCCGCGCGTGTATTTATTTGTTGTTACGGTCAGTGTCGAAGATGATCAGTAGCAGATCTCTCAAATCGCTTATTAACAGGAAAGATGACCATTCATAACATAAATCTGACAAAATCGCTCCTCCGTTGCAACTGATCACAGATCCACAAATTTAACTGTGATCCGGGGAAACAAGTTGCTAGGTTGTGTGAGCATGGAACGTAATATGTAGAATAATGTTATTCGTGAGGTCTAATTACCGTACGTACTCTTTCGATGATATTCTCAATTATTTTTCTATAGACTAAATTTGTGTTTTTTGACTAGGGAATTTAATTCATCTTCTTCAGAAATGAACAGAAACGGTCGCTGATTAATGCGTGAATAAAATTTATTGTGACCAATATTCACATCTCTCTATTTTTTAAATGCTGAATGTTTAATTTTAAAGCACTCGATAAAATTTAATTATTATACAGGTTGAGTATAAAATAATACCTCAACTTTGAAGGTCTATAATATCAAAACCAAGCAACCTACAACCTTAGTTAACCAATCAAATGAACCTTGGAACTATGAAGTTAGTTTTCCATGTTATTATAAATGTTCAATGTGACCACCACGAGCGGCCCGAACGACATCTACGTAATAATCAAACTCGTTCCACACTCTTGTCAGCATGTCCGGTGTTACGGTTTAGGATGGCGTCCGTAATTCTCGTTTTGAGGTCGTAAATGTTAGACGGAAACGGTGAACGAAACACTTGACCCTTTATGTACCCCCATAGAGAAAAATCACAAGGCGTAAGATCCGGGCTTCTTGGGGGCCAGTGATGAAGAGTCTGGTCACCAGCTGCTCCTCGACCAACCCAGAGTTGCGGCAACGTCTCGTTCAGGTATTCGCGAACAGCTAGGTGCCAATGGGGTGGTGCACCATCCTGCTGGAAAATGAAGCCCTCACCTCCTCTTCTAACTGAGGAAACAACCACTCTGTAAGCATTTACAAATAACGGATTCCAGTAACAGTGGGCTCGTGAAAAAAGAAAGGGCCGAAAACAGTATCTTTGGATAGTGCGCAAAACACGTTCACTTTGTGNGTGGTGCACCATCCTGCTGGAAAATGAAGTCCCCCACCGCCTCTTCTAACTGAGGAAACAACCACTCTGTAAGCATTTACAAATAACGGATTCCAGTAACAGTGGGCTCGTGAAAAAAGAAAGGGCCGAAAACAGTATCTTTGGATAGTGCGCAAAACACGTTCACTTTGTGGGAAGCGCGCTCGTGTTCGGTGGTTTCATGTGGAGGCTCCTGACCCCATATCCGCACGTTGTGCCGGTTCACCTTACCATTTGTATGGAACGTCGCTTCATCGCTGAAAACCAGCTTAAACATGAAGGCATCGTCTACCTCGTTCTGGGCAAGAAAACATCTGACCGTTCTCTTTACATTTACGTGTCGAAAGTGAGCTCGCTTCCCCCTCACCACCTCAAACCGAGAGTTACGAATGCCATCGAAACCGTAACACCGAACATGCTGACAAGAGCGTGGAGCGAGTTTGATTATCGCGTAGATGTCGTTCGGGCCGCTCATGGTGGTCATATTGAACATTCGTGAATTTATGCTAAACAAACTTCACGGTTCCACAGTTCATTTGATTGGTCAATCAAGGTTGTAGGTTGTTTGTTTTTGAAATTATAGACTTTCAAGGTTGGGGTATTATTTATACTCAGCCTGTATATTCCAAGTCATAGTATTCATTAAGAGATTTTCCAAAATATAGACATACGTATTTAAAAAGTGCTGTAAACATTCAAGAAGTGAAACATGTAAGCACTAAACTAATTTTATGCGATGAATATTTGGAAGTTACTGTGAATAAATTATATACGGTTTATGAAAATGTTCCTAAAATTCTAATATTTTAAACCTAACACAAATCAACCAGTAAAATAATTTGGCCAAGATATATTTAATGGTTCCGACCATTATAATAATATTAGCAGGATGCTACGAGCAGAAAAAATAAAATTAAATCTAAAATAACATTGTAATGTATTGTACTTCTCTCACACAGCAGTCTGTAATGTATAGATCAGTGTGTACAGTGTACAGTGTACAGTGCGGAATGGAGAGTACATTGAATTCTGACCTGGTGTTTGAACTAGCCCGGCTCCGCAAAACAGCAATGATTTTGCAACAACGTAACACAACTTAGAAACGTCTTGCCAAGGATGTGACACTCAGGAACATAAGTGGCAGCCATTCTCGGTATGCTGGAAACAGCATGCATAACACTGGGAAGAACATAATCCAAAAATGCCACCAACTACAGAAAATAAAATACCCACAGAGACTTTCAAAAAAAGGGTGAGATTTAATTAGAATGAAAATGTTTTGATTCTGACACCATAAAATGAAATCTGATATTTTGAAAGTAATTCCAAGCTTTAAAAATAGTTTTGCTCAGTGTGGCCGTAACTATAACTGTAGCCGCTCTCGTAAATGTGTTTCTCATTAAATTAAAAATATATTTTACGTATTTAAACGATTTCTTTATATCTTGCTAAAATTAAATTAATCTCAAAAATATCTTTAAACTAACTCAGGAGAGCAATGAAAACTCTGCAGGGCTCTGTAGGCAAATGTATCAGAGCAATTTCAATGTCTAACGGTCCAAGATGGCGTCACCTTTGCGAAATGTAGTTTCCGGAATTATTAATTAAAGTTCCTGATAACGTCTCTGGGGTTGAAATTCTCAGAAATGCCTAGTATTTTCAGCAAAGTTACAGAAACAACTTGCAGACTTCTCGTCGGCTGGTCCTACTGGTCAGTCACCTTAATATCTTGCCTTAGTGGTATCTCCCTTCACGTGGCTCTTGGGACTGGCGTGCGCTAATGAAGTTCATACCGTACCACGCGCAACTTAGCGGTAGCTCAAACTGGAATGTAATCACAAACCCGCGTAGGTAGCGCGTGCAGGCTAAATATTGCGGTATTACGTACCGCGTCTTCGCCTCGTCGCGGGCAGTCTGCATAAATTGTCCGTACTCGGCCAATATTAATCAAGCAAATTAAATTACCTACCAGGCCGATGACCCACCAGGCCTTGTCCTATCTGGCGGAAACAAGATGGCTAGACGCCTCCAAAACTACACACCTATCAAAGCTTTCAAACATCACGCCATTCATGCGAAGACTACTCGCTTCACGCCATGAGTTACTATGGCAACCAAATGACATACTGCTGCATGCACATTAACCCCCTTTACAATAACCTTTTGGTAGAAATTCTGAAAGACTAACAAACATAATTAAACGTAATTAAAATTTTTGAGATAACACATTCTTGCAATTTAAATATTAAATCAGAATTAAAACTATGAAGCTGCCACAAATAAACCACCAATAAATAATTAAACGTTACGTGATTACAAACAATGAAAAATAATCTGAAAAACTGTGGCAGATAAATGTAGAAGTTTTAAGGCGTTACAACATAGGTCTTTATTTTAACCGAGTAGATTTCCTAACGTTATTTATGACACTGTAGTGAAAGATCTTGAAAAACTGCCAGCGTTTGCCAATAATTGTTTACTCCAGTTTATTTTTGTGCAGATACCGATGTGTAATTCATGAATATGACATGTCAAATAATTGAATTAAACGTAATTTGGTAATGAATTTCACCTAACACCGGTTAACCAATCAAATAACCGATGAACGTTTCGTGTGATACAAGTAAAGTAAACAATCACAAGTACATCTTTCATTTAGAATTTTAAAACACATCAGCTTTCAATAAAAATTTCTGAAATCTCTTAGACGTTAAATTTAATTGTAAACGGTGTAGTTCGTCAAGGGAAGTAGAGAGGGGTTGGAACACACAAGATCAGGAAGGCGATCTCATTAGCCTTTCTTTCCCACAACAAAGAAAGTTATAGTCCATTCCCGTTTACTTACAACTTTTCTGAAGCACTGCTGAAGTTCTAATTCATGATATTCCTCCGCCTCGTGCAAACAAAGCTTAACCGAGTATAGAAAATTTCACCAAAGGGATAACACCCCGCATTCGTGGGCACTCAGTGTAATAACGTTTTTGCATAAGAACTACTTCTTACTAGGCATTATCAATTAACCTATTTTCTCACTATTTTTATTCGTTTTTATTATAAATGAAATATTTTAATTTTAAAATAAAATTTCAATTCAATTAAAAATAAGGTAGTTTTATGTTAATTTATGTTAACGCACTTGTAAAACGCTTGTGATACTTAACATAATAAGGAAACAACCAAACGCATTATACAGGATGATTTTCCAAAGGTTTGATTCAACAAGTGCGAATCAACCGCGAACAAACTATAAAAAACGCTAAAAACCAACTGAATATCGCATGAAAGCCGCGGTCTACCTGTATACTAATACAAACAATTAATTACACTTGTGGGCGTGTTGCAGAAATACACCACGAGTGACGGCATCGTATCTCTACTGGGTTGTGAAGCCGGTTGATGAACAGTAAGAGGGAGGGGGTAGCTAATTCCCCTTCCGCAGGAAGAAAAATGGAGAAACGTGAGGCGGACAGGTGCTAATGGCAAAAAATAACCGAAATCTAGTTAATCTTTACAGTTCTGGCGGGGAAAAGAAACACTGTCAGTGTCAGAAATTTCGGAGGAACGCCTAAAATGTTATTAATTTTATGATTTATTTTTTTTTGTCAGTTGCAAAAGTTTGTAAAGAGAGTGAAATGACCAGCTGTTTCCGTCTTCGTCAGCAGTTTCGTAAAACGAAGTATTAAATAAAAATTAATTGCAAATAACAGAGCATGTCATCAGTTCATTTTTGCGGATAGTTACTTACTGGAAGCTAAATTTTAAAATGTTAAAGCATGTCAAATATATCTGAAAGCCGGTGTATTTTACAAATTTTAAGTTTTTCTAATCTACGTGGATATTCGAAGATCTGTCCCAATCAGTTGCAATGGGTTTTTTTTTCAGCTTTATTCAAGGCAAATTCCGGTGCATTTTTCTTTTTTTAGTAACAATGTTTCCAAACCTCGGCAGTAAAATTAACGTCGTCACTAGACCCCTAGCACAAAATGAAAACTATGAAAATTACTATTTCTCAACGAGCAACGTAGAAATGTTGGCAAGCTTGTCTCTTGTAATGACTGCTTGGTGTAGCTGATTTTGTAAGTGAACGGGGGTATTGTTAAATTTAATATATTGCAATAATAGATATATAACAATGTCAATATTTATAAAGTACATCACCGTAATTAATATATCGCATTGCTCTATGTAAATATGACTTTGATTACAACAATAAACCAGTTTAAGTTTTGCTTCAGACTTTTTAAAGCCAAATCAATTTGTATTAGTTAGCACAAACACGCACTGAAAATTTGATGAACTACACTAAAACGTACGAAGTTGAAACAGCTTGTCGCTTCTTCCGCGCTGTCCTATGAAACAGTGTCCAATGATACCCGACTGCGAGTACAGTACCACTGTCATGTCTAGGGACGGGAGTTTTTCGCGAAAATATTTATGGTCGTGTTAGACTTCCAATATTATACGTTTACGACCACAACTTCCTTTGGTTATTGACCGCGTGTCTACGTGAGAAGACATGTTCCTATTTGACTGGGCCAATCGTAATGAAGTACTCTTACTCTGAACGTCGATGATTCGCGGACACAAACTCGAGGCACGCGACATTTAAAATCATCCAACCACAAAAGTGCATACCAACAAAAGTGTTTTGCAGTACAACTGGTCTTGAAATCTTTTCGCGAACAACAACCTGTATCTAATCATGGAAGACTAGCTGGCCACAGGCTTCACGCTGGAAATGTCTGCCTCGTTCTCAGACATTCCATTCACACGCCCAGCTGCCGGGTTCGCCCTGCGCCTGGAACCTTCGTAACGAAGTCACCAGTTTACTAAACCAGTGCGCTGGACCAAACCCTCTCGGTTTATAACTAAGCGGTTCACTTGGCTCGTTCGCTACACACAACTGTCCACTCTGTATAGCGTAATGATGTGATCAGGCCTTAGCTGAACGGCCTGCCTGAACACACCTTCAAACATTAAACCAGGGCACGAGCGTGATTGCAACAACGCCTTGTGAAAGACAGTTGCAGAAATCCCCTCCACCAGCCAGTAAACGGGGTCGAAATATATTTAAAAACGCGCCCGATATAGGCCAGCGTAACACTGGGAGCGGCGTCTTTTGTCGTCGACCCAACCAGAGAGAAGACCACTGAAGATGGGTGTGTCCGGCCGTCGTTAACTGCCTCCTAGAATTAGCCTCCGGCAACATGAACAAGGTGGGGACTTTCCAATTAGATTGTAATAGTAATGGCGTGACNCCTCCTAGAATTAGCCTCCGGCAACATGAACAAGGTGGGGACTTTCCAATTAGATTGTAATAGTAATGGCGTGACTTAATAACATTTAATACAATTAATTAGCATATTGGTATACCATTTAAAGCTCCCTCGATCAATAGTCACGTAAATAGTTATTGTATAATCCGTATGTTCAATAAACCTCATCTAATACTATTGTGCTCTACCTAATCATGACTCATGATTGAGCAACGCCCATAAGCACCTTTCACGTATGAATTAGCAAAAATAGCTCATTCGTAACAATAAGCACAACTGACTCACTGAAAGAGCGGCGCTCTTGAAAAATCTTCGCAGTAATATCTGGATTATTCTACACATCCCCGCACCATAGAGATAATAAACACGATAGTTTCCTAGACATTTCTGGAGAAGTAAACTTATTTTCAACCTCTATTTTCCCACACGGGCTTGCATAATTCAAATCAGCGGTGACACTTCGCTCACTTCGCAAGACTTGGAGCTGATTTTCTCCTTGCCTCTTCACTCTGCAAACATGATATATCTCAGCATACAGACGAAGCTAAACCGTTCCTTTGGCCGTACGCCCCAACACTTCCCGGCGTCGTTACAACGTAGCGATAGTTGATCTAAGAACTAATGTGCTTTACAGTATACTTGCCAATGGGTATATGCTACTCACGGTAAATTGAGCACCTTTGAAAGTCCTCTCATTAGTCAACAAATATATTTAGTTTGAGCCTTAGAACTTAGCTTGCGACTGCGGTGGAATATACACACTGCGTTTATTACTTGCATGTAAATATTTATTTAAAAAGGTCGTTAAAGAAATTATAATGGCTGAAAAGAAAAAGTAACTAGGGCCTCAAAACTGCTCACTTTGCCGTGAACACTCTTTCCCAAGACACAACATGACAAATTCAGTCAGAATTCAAGAGTAACATGGAGCCAGTTTGCAACTGACTACCATTATAGTCCATTCAGGTTAAATTCCAACTTTCTGAAGCCCTGCTAAAGTTCTACTTTCAAGCTATTCCTTCGTCTCGTTCAAACAAAGCTTAAATAACTCTGGGAAATTACACCAAAGGGACAACGCACCGCATTTGTGCGCACTCAGTTCAATAGTATTTTGTATTAGCTTTTCTTACCAGGCATTACCAACACACCTGCGTTCTCTCAATTTTTGTCCATATAAATTGCAAATTAAATATTAAAATATATAGACGAAATATATTTTAAAGTTTAATTTAATCAAAATAACATACTTTTATGTTAACATAAGTAAACAAGAAGTTACTGGTAACCACTGAGCCCACTTTCCTCTACATTACTGTAATTCAATTTTAGTGAAACTACTTCGTCAAATCTGAAAGAAATCAGTTTATTGTTACCTGAGATATGGCATAAAACTATATTATTTCATGTGGTTTTATCTTACAAAATTGCTGTGAAATGAGGCTTTGCATAGACAATTTTGATGGGTTGCAGCATACTAAGTTAAGTTGNTTATCTTACAAAATTGCTGTGAAATGAGGCTTTGCATAGACAATTTTGATGGGTTGCAGCATACTAAGTTAAGTTAAAATTTGTTTTGCGCTTTGGTAGAAAAAAAATTCTGAGCTAAAATATTTATATGGTTGCCATTATAAAAATATGTGCGTCTAGCCATCTCAAAATTCATCAGTTTACATGGCCTGATANCTAGCCATCTCAAAATTCATCAGTTTACATGGCCTGATATAGTGCTATTTCATTGCCGAATTTGTTAGAAATTGGTTGTTTTTTCGGAGATATCATATAATTTTAATTTGTAATGTGATACTATTTTATAAAATGGCAGAAAAAATAAATTTTGTGTGGATACATTTGATGGTTGTAATATATACAGCCAGCATACAAAGTTTCATTGGAATTAATCTCATGGTTTCGACAATATAATGTACAAAATTAAAAATAGCTAAATGGCCACCATTTTGAAAATAAGTGTCTGACATACCTAAAACATATCAGTTAACTTTATCTACCGCTGTACTACTTGTTTGCCGTATTTTATAGGAATCGGCCAATACTTTCCTGAGATAATGACATAAAAACTTAACTTATTCGTGTGGCACTATCTTACAAATGGACGATAAAAGATTCTCCGTGTAGACACTTACGATGTTTGTTATATTTACTACGAGCATACAAAGTTAAGTTGGAATTTATTGAATGTTTTCGAAGATATAGGCACAAATATATTAAATGTCCGCCATTTTGAAAATAAGTGTCTGACATACTTGAAAGATATTTTTACATATCAAATGCCGCACTACTACTTGTTTACCAAATTTGGTAGCAATCTATCAATTGTTTTCCGAGATATTACACAAAAAATGTATTAAATCATTTAGAGCTATCTTACCAAATGTCGGACAAAAGCTGTTTCTGGCTTAGATGATGCTTGTAATTGATTCTTACAGCGTACGAAATTTGGTTGAAATTGGTTAAACGGTATGGTAGATAGAGCAAATAAAACTAAAATATGTGTATGGTCGCAATTTAGAAAATACGTTTCTAACAAAGTTTAATAACTTATATTTATCTGTTTTACTGTAGTACTACTTACGTGCCAAAATTGTCGAAAATTGGTTGAGCAGTTTTCGAGATATAACGTAAATGCTTTATTTTTTCTTGTGGCGTTATCTTCCAAAATGGTAGACCAAAAACAATATTCACTTCTGAATTCAATGCCTACACCTTGCGCTGTCAGCGTACAAAATTCTGTATAAAATCGGTTGAATGGTTTTTGAGATATGACATATCACCCAGAATTTTAAAATAGCGGCCATTTTGAAAGTAAGCGCCCCGCGTGGTCGAAAACTACGAAAAAAAAGGTTTCCTTACGTAGTACTATATGTGCACTAAGTTTGGTGGAATTCTGTTCACGCGTTCAAAAATTGAAAACGGAGTACACACACACACGCACAGGCACACACACAGCCATACATACACACACGCACAAACACACACACAGCCATACATACACACAGCCATACATACACACAGCAACACAGACAGGAATGTGATCTCACAAGTCTTTCTTTCCTTCGTAAAGAAGGCTAAAAACCATCCAACGTGTCTGAGTGAGNGTACTATATGTGCACTAAGTTTGGTGGAATTCTGTTCACGCGTTCAAAAATTGAAAACGGAGTACACACACACACAGCCATACATACACACACGCACAGACACACACAAAAACATACATACACACAGCCATACATACACACAGCAACATAGACAGGAATGTGATCTCACAAGTCTTTCTTTCCTTCGTAAAGAAGGCTAAAAACCATCCAACGTGTCTGAGTGAGNAGACAGGAATGTGATCTCACAAGTCTTTCTTTCCTTCGTAAAGAAGGCTAAAAACCATCCAACGTGTCTGAGTGAGGTCTGCTTATTAATAGCATTTAAGAAATGTTACGCGTCTGTATACGTTTTTCAGTTCTTCCATTTCTCTCTAAAGCATGTTTTTGTGATAGTGAAAATGTCTCAAACGGGTGTTTTCACGGATATTTGTAGGTATAAATATTCCGGTACAAAACATAAAATAAGGAATAGCGACGTGCATCAAACCTTTACTTTTATTATTGCGTCATAAAATGGTAGGGTTTCCGCTGAAAGTTTCATAGAGGCGTGTTATCGACGGCAAGACAGCACGCCAGTTTAGTGCTTTACTCGTAGAGGCGATGAGAGAGTTGATGCGCATGTCTCGGTCGCCCCTAGTGCTCCTCAGACGGGCAAAATTCCTTCAACCAGGCGGCCACCTTAACATCAGTTCAACACAAAATTACATAAACGCCAACTTAAAGTTGACAGTACAGAAAGGTTATGATGTTGTTTCGTTATTATCTTAATGTTACGTTAACGTAATAACGTAACAGTATATTACATTAACAGAAGCATTAGTTACTGACGGTTCACAGGTGTGTGTTCACTGATGTAGAAACAATAATACTGTTGTACAATAGTGGTCAGTAGTGAAGAACGATAACATCACGAAATTAAACCATCATATTAAAATTTTAAAGGATAATATGAAAACTAAATGTAGCCTAGACCAGCCCTCAAGCCTTGCAAAGCAGTTCACGTGTGCCAAATATGCATATATTTCTCGAGCATAAAGTATTTCCACATAACCAAAGCGTGTTGCAATTTGTCGTTATATCGTACGTAATACCCACAATATGAAACAGAAACACACATGTTAAGGTAGAGAGGTAGGTAGGCCGCCCGCCGGGTTCCTTGAAGTGGAGTGAGTCAAGCACTCAGTACATTGGTTCGATTTCCCTGCCTACCACATTTGTTTTCGTAAGTAATATTTCTTTTTGTGACAAAATAATTGTAATTTATTTATTTTACACTACAATATTTATTTAAAACAAAAAGGAAAGAATACAAGAAAAAATTTTTTTACACAATTGTTAACATGAATGCAACACAAAATTTGTTTTGTCGCAACATAAACACCGCCTTAATGTTGCCGGTATAGTAAGGAGGTAAGTTAATGTTGCCACAAAAGTACTTAATGATACAGTAACATTAATAGCTTAACATTATATTACATTAACAACAGNTAAGTTAATGTTGCCACAAAAGTACTTAATGATACAGTAACATTAATAGCTTAACATTATATTACATTAACAACAAAATTGGTTACTGACGGCTCACATATTTAAAAAAATTGATGTAGTAAAATTAATACTGTTGGCAAAACGTTAGACTTTTTTCTGTGTGCGCGGGTGAGCTGCATCTTTGTATAAGCAAATATTTTTTGTCAGTTTCTTGTGGAAATAATTATTTCGGGACATTACTCTGTTGTCGCTACCGGCGAAGCGTTTCTCTAATGATAAATATCGAAACTACGAATTATTGTTCATAAATTGAGTTTTACAAAAGAAAATATATATAAAAATGTATGTTAATTTTGTTTTATTAGAAGGAACAATGTTCACGTAATTTGAACCACTTATATGTATATGATAAATTAACAAGAAGTTACGGACAACCAATGAGACTACTTTCCTCTACATGGGTGCAAATAAGTTTTAGTAAAGTTCTTGAAAGTTTAGATGGCAAATAGCCATTAACGTCTCATTGACAGCAATATCATTAGAGATGAAACCAGAAACATGTGGAATAGTACAAAGACAATTAAAATGCACGAGTGACTTACCCGGAATTCGAATTTAAAAAAAACTCGTAATATAAAGCTAGCTTTCAATCAACTGCACCGCGGAGGTAGGATTCGGAGCATCAACTTCGGATGTAATCAGTCTAATGTTTTGAATGATAGGGTTCACTAACCTGACATATTTACTTCACCATCATTTTGAAAAAACGTGTCTGAGCCACTTAAACACATAAGTTTACATGGCCTACTATAACGCTACTTGTGTGAAAAATTTTATGGAAATCGTTTGAATAGTCTTCGAGTTATAGATACAACAAATATTTTCTTAAATATGACATGTCTTACAAAATTGCATAAAAACACGCTGTGCACAAGATGTTTGTAAGAGATAATGTCAACATAAAATGTTTTATTGAAAATTTTAAATGGTTATATATATATGCCAAACGCGTAAAATTATTTCAATGGCCGCCATTTTTTAAATCATTGCGTGGCCCCATTTAAATAATGTAACTATACTTGGCCTTCTGTAGGTGTGCAAAATTTTGTAGAAATTAGTTTAATTATTCCGCACATATGTCAAAATGTTCAGTTTACTCATCTGAAACTACTTTGCAAAAAATCCGGAAAAGAAGGATCTCTGTATGTATATCGGTTGATTGGTCCTCGAGATATGGCATAAAATCTCCATTGATCATGTAACGATCTTCATAAATGGAGGGCAAAAAGTTTATATGTTAGCACATTATATTATTGTCATAGATGAAATATACAAAGTTAAATTTCGTAGTTACAGTACACTAAACTAAAATGTTTATATATGCGCCATTCAAAAATTAAGAGACTTGCATACTCAAAACATATAAATTAATATAACCTACCACAGTACAACTTCTTCGCCAAATTTGAAATAAATGGGCTAATTGTTTCCCGAGATACGGCATAAAAACTATATTATTTCATGTCGGACTATCTTACAAAATGTCTGAGAAATTATGTTTTGCATAGACAATTTTGATTGAAACAACTGATACTGTTAGCATACAATTTTCAGTTGAAATTTGTTGTGCAATTTCGTAGATAAAAATTCTGAGCAAAAATGTTTATAATGGCTGTAATTTTGAAATTGTTTTGCCAAATTTGGTACAAATCTGTTTTTTCTAAGACCACATTATTTCAATTTGTCAACTGATAGTATTTTACAAAATGACGGACCAAAAATATTGTGTACATATTTGATTCTTGTAATATATACAGCCATCATACAAAGTTTCGATGCAATTAATAACATGGTTTCGACGATATAACTTATAAAACTAAAATAGCTATATGGCCACCATTTTCAAAATAGGTGTCCGACATACCTAAAACATATCAGTTTACATTACCTACCGCAGTACTACTTGTTTGCCATATTTGGTAGGAATCTTTCAATTGTTTCCCGAGATATTACACAAAAGCTTGATTAATTCATGTAGCGCTATCTTCAAAAATGGCTGACAAAGGTAGTTTTTGTTTGGCTTTTATGATGATTGTAGTACGTACTGGTCAGCTTATAAAATGTGGTTGAAATTGGTAAAACGGTATGGTAGTAATACCAAATAAACATACAATATTTGTATGGCCACCATTTTGAAAATAATTGTCTAATTAAGTATAATTACTAATATTTACCTGGCCAATCATAATATTACTTACGTGCCAAATTTATTTTAAACCGGTTGAGTAGTTTCCGAGATATAACGTAAAAGCTTAATTTTTTCATTTAGTGCTGTTTTCCAAAATGGCGTACTAACAACAATATTCACCTCTGAATTAAATGCATACAACTTGNTTTTTCATTTAGTGCTGTTTTCCAAAATGGCGTACTAACAACAATATTCACCTCTGAATTAAATGCATACAACTTGCACTGAGAGCGTACAAAATTTGGTTAAAATAGGTTGAATGGTTTCCGAGAAATAAGATATCACACTAAATATTAAAATGACCGCCATTTTAAAAGTAAGTGCCCAGTGTGGTCAAAAACTTTAGAAGTCAGGTGTCCTTACTTAGTACCATATGTATACCGGGTTTGGTGAAATTCGGGTAACGCGTTCAAAAATTGAAGCGGGAGGGGATGACGCTCGCACGCACAGACACACGCACAAGGTCACACACAGAGCCACAAACACACACACACACACACTCAGACGCACAGATAGGAAAGTGATCTCATAAGCCTTTCTTTTCTTCGAAAAGTAGGCTAAAAACGCTTGTAATATTTAACAAATTTATGAAACGACCAAACACTTTATACAAGAAATGATTTTTTAAAGATTTTATTTTAAATAAATGTAAAGATACCGCGAATAGGCTATACATAAAAATTCCAGTAGACCTACGCATTTTCGCTTCTGTATATTTGTCTACCCTGTGACAGAAATTATGCCGTGACGACTGCGGATCGCTTGAGCGGAAGATGATGACGATAAGTCCACCGGATGTCTTTGCATAACAAATAATTCATTTGAACTGCATCAAAACCGTTTCCAGATATACTATATCCCGACAGGTGAGACTTCGTCAGTGTTGATAACAAACACAAAATTCTTTCTTTTCTGCAGTTGTTTAAATAAGTATTTTAAAAAATTATCTCCAGGCGAATTCAAACGCAGTAGTGTTAGTTCACTTATACGAAAATTCCAGTGGAATATTTGGCTCAGTGCTTGTTCACAGGAAATCTTCAGGAAATTCATTACTTTTTAACAGCTCTGAATTCCCTCGTTTATCACTCTATACACTCGAGAGGTTCATCAGAATCCTATGACTCAGGAGGTTCATCACTATTATTTAAGATCATTTATTTAAACTTTCTCTCATAATATTACACCTTCCCCATTACACATGCACACACATTGCTCATCAAAATGACAATGTGAAACTGTATCAGGTGGTTTTCATAAAGTCTCTTACCAACGCTGCTGGGCGTTCGTAATTTGCTCAGTTTTTAGAAGTTGTTTTCGCAAGATTTATGAAACAAGGCACGCGACTTTTACGTGTTCTGTTCTTTGTTATCTTCCTTCCGAAGTATATAATTTTCTCGATAGCGTGCCGCTGTAAATCACTCAACGCGTGTTGCTTGCGTTGAATGCTAGGATCTTCGATCTCCGCTATTATTCACGTTAAGCCATGAGAACCATATGTATGCAGTCACTTTTCACCATAATTCATTGACGGTTATTTCCGGCTTTTCTGAAGCCTTGCTAGAGTTCTACTTCCACGATATTTATCCGCCTCGTGCAAAAAAAGCTCAACAAAGTCCAAAAAATTACACCAAATTGACAATTCGTGCGCACTCAGTTTAATAATATTCTGTATAAAAACTATTTTTTACCAAGCATTGCCAACACACCTGTTTTAATTTATATTAATTATAAATGAAATATAATAATTTGTAGATAAAAATACATGTAGAATTTTGATTTAACCAAACATAAGGTATTTTATGTTGAAAGAAGTATAAAATGCTTTTGATACATGATATATTTAGGAAACAACTGACTCTATACCACCACTGTGGAAGACAGTGTGGCTTATAGTGTCGTTGTTAATGCCCCCAGGCACCTACTATAATGTGCTTGAAGGTTAAGGGGTTTGCAATAATTTAGTCTTTTACTGTTTCATTTTGAAGGACGAATATATTATCTCGAATTTAACACAAAGAAAATATATCAGCACTGGAGAGGTGTGGTACTGTAATAATTTGGTTACTCGGATTGACTGCTAACGACTTTGTGATGAAGGGGGGCTTCTCTTGACGGTGATTGTATACTTAACTCTTGCTAGAATGATGTCAGCTGTGGTGGGGNTTGTGATGAAGGGGGGCTTCTCTTGACGGTGATTGTATACTTAACTCTTGCTAGAATGATGTCAGCTGTGGTGGGGGAGCTCCGGCGATGGGCGGCCTTTGGCAAAGGCCCACTGTTGCTGCTGTCTCACTGTGGTGATGTTCTACTGATGTGGCCAGGGGTCCGATTTGCCCCCGGCCAAAATGGCGCGGCTGATCTCTCTCTGCGCGGCGATCTTCAACTGGCTGCTCGATGGTCTCCTGATCTAACCTCTCGGCGCGGTACTAATGAACTGAACACCACTACTCTCGAAAGGGGGTTTTTATGCTCGCCAGCCTCCACCATTAATTGTCGGCACGTGGCGCCTTGTGGGTGGGGNACTGAACACCACTACTCTCGAAAGGGGGTTTTTATGCTCGCCAGCCTCCACCATTAATTGTCGGCACGTGGCGCCTTGTGGGTGGGGAGGGGGTGAGGTGGTAGAACGCAGAACGATGCCTTTCAAAACACGTGTCCTGGTTTCTGAAGGTTTGGGGGGCAGGGGAAGGTAGCCCCTTGCCCCTAGCGTACTCTCGTCAGCTACTTCTCCGGGGCGTTTCCACATTGTCNGCAGGGGAAGGTAGCCCCTTGCCCCTAGCGTACTCTCGTCAGCTACTTCTCCGGGGCGTTTCCACATTGTCCTGTCGTTAGCTAAGGGGGGAGGGGGAGTGTTCTCGGCACCAATATCCAGCTCGTCAGCTATTTCTTCCGTGGTGCGTATTTTCTGAGTTTAGGCGAAATACACATGATTATTTGGTGATATCGCGTGAAACCTCTGCGCTTCACAGATCTCACGGGCTGGCTAGAGGCCTAGGGAGGCCTACGCAGCAGGACGTACAGCAAGACACGTGTAACTGCGGTCCGTTCTGGCTGTTCACCTGCTTCGTGACACGTGTCTCTACCCTGGTTATGAGTAGGGGAGGGGGTGGTTGTGGGCCAGTGTCACTCTACTATCCCTAAACCGTCACACAACACAACCAAGCACATCATACATGGGGTGATATTTCAAGGTTTGATTAAGAAAGTGTGAATAAACAGAGAACAGGCTATACCAGTTGTATCCTATAGTGGAAGTAACCTTTTCCACACATTATACGTTACTCCAAACTTAAAACTACGGGCGTCCTACGTGGACGAGCTAGCAACGGCGTTACCATTGGGCACTGTAATTTCCTATTTGAATCCGAAGCAATCTACGGACATTTGTACCTATTTATAACATCTTCTTCTTCGTGCATTAAGCCTGTATGACTTGTTCCAATCTCCAAGTATTTGTCTTGATCTAACCACCTTTTTTTCTGTCGTCCGGTATTCCTTTTCCTTTTGGTTTATAATATATTAATTGCTTGGGATATCTTGTATCTTTCATATTTTCTACGTGTTTTAGGCAATTTTTCCTGTATTATTTTATCTGTCAATTTAAAACATTAATGTTTAACTATTTTCTTATATCTTCATTTCTGAGTGTGTCTCTTCTTGTAACTTCTATGATTGATCTTAGAAATCTCATCTCCACTGCTTGCAACCTACTTTTGTTTTTATTTGTCATTGTCCAAGTTTCACTACCATATAATACTCCTAGAACTGCCAAGGTCTTTTAGAATTTTATCATTGTGCCCTTCCTTACTTAATTTTTTAGCGTTCTCCTAATTGTGCCGCACATTTATGAGCGATTTTCAATTTTATTTGTTATATATACACTTATTTTTATATGATAATTTACATGCTAAAAATTTAAACTTATCCACTTGTTCAATTATCTTATTATCTATAATGGTTTTACCTCTTAGGGGTTGGAGTACTTGAAATGCCATGGATTTAGTTTTATTTATAGAGATGTCGAAATTACAGTTGCGTACTATTTGAGAAGTTCAAATACTGCTCTCTGCAGGGTGTTTGCGCCATATAATGCCTTGATAGTCTGCATATAATAGTGTTATTGCAAAATTCTTCTCGCCAAGGTCAGTTTGTATATTCATTACATTTAGCCCCCGTTTCCACACTCGGATTTCGTTGTCCAAATATAAATTAAACAGAGTAGGTGATGTACCTCATCCTTGTCTTAGCCCCATATTATTACCAGTCTTCTGTAGTTCACTGTTTTGTTGTTTCCCACAGATATTCGTGTTTGCATATATATTCTTAAATACTTCCACTATATGTAAAGGTATCCCTCTCCGTGTCATTCTGTCCCATAACTTAGTTATATCGTCTCTATCAAAAGATTTTATGAAGTCGATAAATGTTATATATGTTGGACAATTAAATTATCTTCTTTTGTCTAATAGTGGTTTTAAGGTAAAAATATTATCTGTACACGATCTTCCTTTTCTAAATCCTTATTGTTCTTCCATAAGGATTGTTTCAGTTATGTTACATAGTCTTTGAGTCAAAATGCTTGGATATTCCTTATAAGCTGTGTTCAGCAAACTAAAACGTCTATTATTTTCGCTTTGGGTCTTATCTTCTGCTTTGAATATAGGTATTATCAACGAGTCTTTCCATTCTACTGGGATATTTCTTAGTGACCAGCATTGGTTTAAAATATATAACAATCTACGTTTTATCTCTTTGGGTAGGTATTTAAGTAATTCAATATTAATATTATCTGGGTCAGGTGTTTTTCTGTTCGTGTGCTGCTCTAATGCTTATTCAAGTTCCCATAATTTTTATCTATCTACTTCAGTTGTTAATATATAAGTTTGTGATTTTTGTTCTACCTCTTTACCTTCTTTAGTCCAAAGATTTTCACAATATGGGAGCCATCTTTTTGGATGATGCAATTCAATTTTGGGAGCATTTTTTAAATTTCTATTTAGAGGTTTCATAATTCTGTATGCTATATTTTGTTGTCTATCGATATCGTCTTCAACNCATTTTTTAAATTTCTATTTAGAGGTTTCATAATTCTGTATGCTATATTTTGTTGTCTATCGATATCGTCTTCAACATCAGCTACATATTTGTCCCAACTATATTTATGCGCTTCTTTGACTAACTATTTATCAATAAACTTATGATTCATCTATCAAAATACACGCTTAAATAAACAAAACTTCTGTTTGGGCGAAAAAAAATCTGACTGTCAACCAAATAATTAGTTGAATCAACTGAATATATTTGTTTGGCCACACGTTTGATTGCCTCCGTTCGAAAATACAGCTCACGAGATTGTTTGTAATTTCTGTGACAGGATAGTAACAGTGTTTGTTACTTTATTTATTTATGCTTAATAATAGTATAAAATCCTAATAAAACAAGTTCGACAGGGAACTGAAAAGTAAAGCTGTAAAACTTGAAATATTTATTTATGCACATTGTCCAGTATTGGAAGTGTATTTATTTTCAAACATTAACGTTTCTTCAGAAGTCATTTTGGGGGTAGTGCTCTGGAACAAACGCTGTAAGTTTGTAGCTCGGTCGGGCTTTCAATTTTTTTTTATATTTACCGAAACTGTTTAATGTACGAAGAGCTAAACAAAGTTTCAGTTGCTCAAACCAAATCTTACAGTTTGGGGGAATAAGAACAGCAAAACAATTTGATTTCAATAACTAAATATTTCGCTGCCCCCATACAAACTACAAATTTTGGTTGCGCCAAACAAACTTTGTTTGATGCAATGAAACCTTTTTCTCAGTGTAAGCCTACTGAAAACACTAAAACTACGCCACGTAGTTCCTATCACCCGTCTTCAAATTTAATTTTTTAAATTACCTTTTACGATTGGGAGTTGAAATTCTACCACCTCTCTAATAAATCATATTGGTATTTATGTTCCTGCGTAAACTAATCTAATTATTACAAACAGTGACATAAATTACTGCGTGGAAAATTCAAGATACAAAAAAAATGGTAAAGCTTGAGTTGAGAGGTTTGGTCGGCGCTCAACATTGAGGTCTCGAGTTCGGGTGAGGGTTAAATGAGGTAGAGATGGAGCGGTACCGGAATGCAAGGGAGGGGGAAACTGGGTCACCCAGACGAAAACCCGCCGGCCGATGGCAACGTCCACCACGTTTCTCACATGCGAAACTCCGGGTTGGCACACCGGAACCGCGAACACGACTCACTTTGGTGCATTCCAATTGGGTTGCGTACACGTTAAGCAAAAAGTTGGAAACAACGGTACGGCTTACGTCCTAAGTTATAGTTTTCAGATTTTGATGTAGCACAATCAAGGTTACTTCCAACTTTTCTGAAGCCCTGCTAAAGTTATACTTTCAGGCTATTCCCCACCTCATGCAAACACAGCATAACCAAGTCTAGAACATTGCGCCATAGGAACAACTCACCGCATTTGTGCGCACTCAGTTTAATAATATTTTGCATTAGAACTATTTATTACCAGGCATTACCAACTCACCTAATATATATATATATATATATATATATATGTGTGTGTGTTTTAAATACATTAATTATAATTGTTATATTGTAATATATATAAAATAAACGCTAAAGTTCAATTTTACCAAAANCATTTTTTAAATTTCTATTTAGAGGTTTCATAATTCTGTATGCTATATTTTGTTGTCTATCGATATCGTCTTCAATATCAGCTACATATTTGTCCCAACTATATTTATGCGCTTCTTTAACTAACTATTTATCAATAAACTTATGATTCATTTATCAAAATACACGCTTAAATAAACAAAACTTCTGTTTGGGCGAAAAAAAAATCTGACTGTCAACCAAATGTTTAGTTGAATCAACTGAATATATTTGTTTGGCCACTCGTTTGATTGCCTCCGTTCGAAAATACAGCTCACGAGATTGTTTGTAATTTCTGTGACAGGATAGTAACAGTGTTTGTTACTTTATTTATTTATGCTTAATAATAGTATAAAATCCTAATAAAACAAGTTCGACAGGGAACTGAAAAGTAAAGCTGTAAAACTTGAAATATTTATTTATGCACATTGTCCAGTATTGGAAGTGTATTTATTTTCAAACATTAACGTTTCTTCAGAAGTCATTTTGGGGGTAGTGCTCTGGAACAAACGCTGTAAGTTTGTAGCTCGGTCGGGCTTTCAATTTTTTTTTATATTTACCGAAACTGTTTAATGTACGAAGAGCTAAACAAAGTTTCAGTTGCTCAAACCAAATCTTACAGTTTGGGGGAATAAGAACAGCAAACAATTTGATTTCAATAACTAAATATTTCGCTGCCCCCATGCAAACTACAAATTTTGGTTGCGCCAAACAAACTTTGTTTGATGCAATGAAACCTTTTTCTCAGTGTAAGCCTACTAAAAACACTAAAACTACGCCACGTAGTTCCTATCACCCGTCTTCAAATTTAATTTTTTAAATTACCTTTTACGATTGGGAGTTGAAATTCTACCACCTCTCTAATAAATCATATTGGTATTTATGTTCCTGCGTAAACTAATCTAATTATTACAAACAGTGACATAAATTACTGCGTGGAAAATTCAAGATACAAAAAAAATGGTAAAGATTGAGTTGAGAGGTTTGGTCGGCGCTCAACATTGAGGTCTCGAGTTCGGGTGAGGGTTAAATGAGGTAGAGATGGAGCGGTACCGGAATGCAAGGGAGGGGGAAACTGGGTCACCCAGACGAAAACCGCCGGCCGATGGCAACGTCCACCACGTTTCTCACATGCGAAACTCCGGGTTGGCACACCGGAACCCCGAACACGACTCACTTTGGTGCATTCCAATTGGGTTGCGTACACGTTAAGCAAAAAGTTGGAAACAACGGTACGGCTTACGTCCTAAGTTATAGTTTTCACATTTTGATGTAGCACAATCAAGGTTACTTCCAACTTTTCTGAAGCCCTGCTAAAGTTCTACTTTCAGGCTATTCCCCACCTCATGCAAACACAGCATAACCAAGTCTAGAACATTACGCCATAGGAACAACTCACCGCATTTGTGCGCACTCAGTTTAATAATATTTTGCATGAGAACTATTTATTACCAGGCATTACCAACTCACCTAATATATATATATATATATGTTTTAAATACATTAATTATAATTGTTATATTGTAATATATATAAAATAAACGCTAAAGTTCAATTTTACCAAAAAGGAGATACTGTCATGTTAACCGAAGTATAAGCCACACGTAATACATTGCATATTTAGGGAACAATCAAACACGTCGTATATGGGGAGATTTTTCGAAAAGTTTGATTCAAAAAGTACGAAGTTACCGCGAACAGTGTTAAGTGTGGAACGCCCTGCTTCCCGCCGGCAATGCAGTTATCGCCAGCGAGGCAAGTCACGTCTACCTTGGCACCTCCATCTCTTATTCCTCGCAGGGCTTCCTCCATCCTCGTCACGGCCCTCGTGGATGTAATCATTTAGCATCGCACGTGGCCGAGATAAGCTTCGCTTTACAACCTCCTTTATGACGGGGGTCCCTGCCTCCGCCAACCGCGGGCTCCCGACCTTCATCTCGTCCACCGCACAGACCGCAAGTCGTCCTCACGTCCTGCTGCTCCAAGCCAGCTGGTTTCATTACCAGGGCTAGCTCCCCTCCCGCCTCAGGTTCTCTGGAGCTGCGAGTGGCGATGTGTGGGTGTTCTGGTCTCTGCTCTACACCTTGATTCCCACGGACAAGCTGCTGCCGCCCTAGGGTGCGTCGACCTGAGAGCTGAGAGGACGTTACTGAAGTCGGCTGCCCTACACGAGTGACGTACCCTTACGGTCCTATAACACGGTACTATATTCCTTACCAGTTCGTGCAAGGTATGGCCATAACAGCTGTCACAACAGCTGCCACGGCAGCCATCGTGGAATTTGTCGCCTTGTTAGACCGGATTTCATGTGAGCGTTCGGTAGCAAGACCTCACTCTATTTCCTTGACAAGTTCCGCACTAGCTTTCGTAGTGCGCTCTCGGAGTGAGTGAAGAGATTTGGGCGGCTCTTAACAGCGAGGTCTCGAGAGTCGATGCGCTCTCACAGATAACTGCTTTAAACGAATTGATGAAGCCAGTGAAGCCAAAGAGGATAGCTCCTGTATTATTCGGCCGTTCAGTAAAACCTACTTCAAACAACATTAAAATACAAGAGTCAATATTGACGATGACAAATTTTAAATATTGTTTTGAAAGCATACTGAATATTGAAAATAATACCTACATAACAATTTAAGGTTAGAAATATTTTTAATGGCATTATAATATAGTTATTAAAATTTTAACGTGTATCCCAGTTCTGTTAGCAAAGTGATAAAATATTATCTTGCGGACTAAAGTAATAATTTTGGTCGTGCGTTTGAAACTCCACGGGGCTTTGTTTTTTTTTTTTTTTTTTTTTCCCGTCCTCCCTTTCTTCGCAGCAGTGTCGNGCTGTTCTGTGCACCCACCGGGTGTGCTTCATACAAGCAAGTCAACTACTGCGGTGTAACATCAATATGACAGTCAAGTCGCATAGCGGTTGGCATAGCGGCTAGTATACCGCCTCGCGTAACATGTGTCATAGAAGCGCACTGCAGCAGGTGTCATGTAAGTTAATGCCGGCTTAAGGGTGAGTACATGATACAGGGAACATACACTGTAGGCAAGCATGAAAGAACGAGTGGCTAAAAAATCTCACGTGATCAAACGAAAAAAATTTGTTGACTTTTAAATGTATAATGATGATCGGCATTCATGAAATACGGGGTAACCATTCGAGATGACTGCCCTACACGAAGGTCATTTGCTTGGAGTAATTACATTAACTGAGAGTGTATACAATGAGAGTAGCACATGGCGCATTAATTTATTAATTTATTAATGTGTATGCAGTCATAATTCACGCAATACCACAGCGATAACTACAAAACGTGTAGCTAGGTCTGTATAATTGTGGTTCTGTATAAATACATGGTAAAATTATGAAAGCAAGCTGTAAAACTTTGTAGCTCTGTGTACATGTTACTTTTTTTTTATCCAGCCGGGAACGGTTATTCACCCCGTGCAATTATAGTTGCACAGGTAGTAAACGTTATTCAATATTAAATTTTACTCAAAATGAAATGATGATACAGAGATCCCTGACGTCGTGCTTCCTCGGTTATATAACTAAAATTTCTTCAATGTCAGATCCGTCGTTCCCGGCCAGCCAAGAAAGGGCGTGGGGAAGGGGGTTGTAGCATTAACGTATGGTGATAGGGAAAGAGACAGGAGTATTGAGAATGTCGGCCACGCCCACAACAAGACACTTCCATTCCGAAATATCCTCAGATAGCCGGGAACTAACATCGAACTACGGACCTCAGCAGTAGTAGGCAAATAAGTTGTATAACCATGCGCCAAATCCTTATGTAAGCTATTCTCAGTTAGTTGGGCACTTTTTTAATGACCTACTCCCTCTAAATCTGAGTAAGTGATTACAATCAGTAGAACAATTTAACTGCATCTTCAGTTGGTGAGCTGTTGTCTACTGGTGAGCCGATGGAATGCACTGAGGTTCTACGTCCAGGCCAGTGCAAGTCACTGCGATCATAGAAATCGTTGCTTAATCGGTGAATACCTGCAACTAAAATTACCAGTAGAATTTTATTGAGTCAAATGGAGCAGTTTCAACAGATCTGCAGTCAAATGTCAAATTCGCTTATGTGAAGCAGTTTCAACTGTTTCTGTTTTAGAGTGAAGATGTCAACTTCACTGTCAATTTTGTATTATTCCGACATCTGTAAAACTAAAAGGCAGTAATACAATTTAAATAAACATAACAAAAATCGTTGCCATAGCAACTGCTACAGCCATAATAAAATATTGTTGCTACAGATGACATAGAAAAAAATGCGGATGTTTTCATTTCTGGTCTAGTCTGATTTGTTTTTTCCTAATAATATTTTAAGGGGTGTGGTTTTGTGTACTTTGCTAAACTTAACAAACAAATAATTGTTCTGTATACTGACTCAATTTCGTTACATTACGACTAATTTTGATTGTTTAGTTTACACAGAAAATGGCATATAAAAAGAAGCATGACTGCAAGTCGTGTTATTGAGATCTTCATCGCGTGTTACTGGAGTCTAGTACACCATATTCTTCAAGGTACTCCAAACAAAGTAGTCGAGGGCTGCTCAACTTCGTCGTCCCATAGCACCCAAGCAGCGTATTCCCAGACATGGGTTCCCTTTCGTAAAATGTTCATTTAGTTGCCCTGCATCACAAATTGCCTGTTGTCGGTTGTTTTCGTCAAACATCCTGCAAAAGAGTGGGCCTGTCGAAAATCCAGATGTAAACAAACACGCTTATCACTGCCGACCATCTGACTTTGCTATATTGACGATGGACGAGCCAATACTGGAGACGTGCTCAGACGAATGGAAGTTAGTCTACGTTATCTTTAGCCTGTGGATGGAGCACGGCACATTCCTGAGGCTTCCTGCGGACGTGCGCTCAGGCCTCGGGCCGCTGTCACGGAGCGTTCAACGCTGTTCAGAAAAAACGTAACATTATTAAATCACTGCAGTATTATATTAGTTAAACATACACTTGTAATGCCCAAAATATTTAGTAAGTTTCATTAAACAGATATGCATTTTTGGCCAATTAATCGTTATATAAAACACATAAAACCAATAATTATTGAATCTCTTAGTTTTCTTTATTATTGAGTAAAACATTTTGCGTTTTTTGACGATTTTCCCATACTAATCACAAATGTGTGTTTGAGCATAAACAATTCTGGGTACAAACAATTTTTATTCTGAGAATTCCTGCGTTTTTCAGTTAACTAATTTTTCATGTATATGTAGCTTAAATTTGCGACATGGAGAGAGCAGGATGCAAGCTGAACAACTGATCATCAATGGAATTCCAATTGAAAAGTTACAGAAAAAAGCCAAAAGATAAAATGATAAATCCTAAGCACTTGGGAAAAGGTCTGCATCTTATGGGTAGGAAATTGAAAGGAGGGGGTCATGTGGTGAAGTACTTGGAAAATCAGAGACGTCAATTCGTAATGAACGTACAGAACGTCCGTCAACACGTATTATTCATCCTGATCTGTAATAAGGTATTTTTGGAGAATTCTAGTGGTTGTAAACGGAAAGGGTTTTTGTATAAATGTATGTATCATAATCAACTGTGTGTGTGACACGTGGTGGAGAAACTATCAGCATATTACACAACGCGCCGTAAATTGCTCTTCCCCTGTGGTTACAGACGTATGGGACGGGCCTTATATTCCGGAGTGAGAGTGCGCCGCTAGAGAGGGTTGTTTTAAACTTCCCCGCAGTTCAGATGGTTGAGTTGGTTGAGGACCCTTTGTGAGTGTTCCCACGATACGTGAAGAGCGGACGGCCCGGCCTCGCACGTTTAGCCTCACAGCAGGGTGCAAGTAGTAGTACTGCAGAGGCACTGAACGCCCATTCGTCGCGTGAATAAGAACATAAATATTCTAGCCCTGTAAATGTTTACGTATGTAGCATTTTCAGATAAATAATGTGCCTCATAACTAAGACTTCAACTATCATTTTCATGCCATGAGTTTCCTTCATGGGCAAACTACAGAGGTCGAATCTCAAGGAAACTTTTAGTTGTAAGCTCATGTTTTTTTAAAACGTAACCCGCACCCTTATTAGCCTCCTGGCGTAAAAATTAAACCCATTAAATATAAATTATTTTACTTATACTACACTTCTGGAGGGGGGCCACGGTGGCTGAGCGGTTAGCCTGCTCGCCTCCCACCAAAGCGAACCTGGTTGAATCCCCGGGTGGGTCACCTGATTTTCGCATGTGGGAATCGTGCTGGACGATGCCGTTGGTCTGCGGGTTTTCTCGGGGATCTCCCGTTTCTCCAGCCCTTTCATTCCGGCACCGGTCCATACTCACCTCAATCACCCTCATCGGCTCTCGTGACCTCGCCGTTGCGAGCCGCCTCAAATCTTCACTCCTCACTCCGTGTGAGATCGGGGACGTCTTGCGTGGATGACTGCGAGCAGATCGCCCCGCACGCGCAAACCTCGTTCGTGAAAACAGGCACTTCCCCGTCCCGCTCGACGCGAGCAACAAATTTCCCGAACTGCACGCCCGAGGATGAAGTTAGAAAATCCAGCCGTGACGATGCGACTGTACGGGAGGTTTCCGGGCTCCCAAACCGTGCGACAAATTGACGCTGGCACGCCTTTACGGGCGCCGCTTCCCAGGACGCGCGGACGATAAACACGCGTCGCTCCATAGAACGCAGTCTCGCGTTGTACCCTCGCCGTCCAGAAGCACGAGCATGTCCACGCAAGGACTATAGTCCGTTCGCAGTTACTTCGCACTTTTCTGAAAGCCCCTGTTTAAGTTTTACTTCCAGGTTATTCCTCCGTCTCGTGCGAACTAAGCTTACATAAGTTTAGGAAATTGCACGTAATTTTTGAGCGCTCGGTTGTAATAATATTTCGCATAAGAACTATTTCTAACTAGGCGCTATTAAAACACGTGTTTTCTCGCTGTTTTATGCATATTTAATATAAATTTATAAATAAAATATTGGCTAAACTTTAATTCATTGAAAAATTAAGGTACTTTTATGTAAACAGTGGTATTAAATGCTTGTGATGATGGCATGTTTAGAAAATACCTAAACACGTCACACGTGGGGTGATTTTTCAAAGGTTTGGTTCAAAGCTTGTGCAGAAACCGCGAATATACTACAGAGATTGTGGCGTCACCTCCTATGACGTCGCAGTTATTTTCATAACCGACGTATTTCCGTAGGACATATCATCATATCATGACCAATAGTTTTATGTTTATGAGGAAACGTCAGGAGCGGAGAGCGAGTGTACCACGCTGTAATTCTGTGGCCCACGTTACAGCAGCCTAAGACTAACTTGAGGCTGTTTCCGCCATTTTGCGACCGACGATGCCATATAGCACCGTTTGATTTCCTGCAGTGCATCGCATTGAAGGATGCTCGCACGAATAGTTTGCACAGAACGTACAGAGATGTTATTGGTTGCCGGGTTTTCTTAACAGCATTGGTTCTTAGCTTTTCTTTAAGGCTCTTTCACTCGTATTAGTGCAGAATGATGACATATCAAACCCTGCGATACATGGTACACAAATATTTTGTATTATAAGTTAAGGCACGATTTACAATAATCCGTCCGTCATCTGTCCGTCTCATCAAAAGGGGGAGACCCTATTTTATATCAACGCCTATTTTGATTTTTTGGCCACCTGTGTTCGTCCGATTCACAAACAGGCTTTGTACGTCCGTCGTAAGTTCATTGCCGCAAACTAATATAAACAAAACTGTTTATAAATAGGGAAAAATTCTCCATTAAAAGTGAAAATTAGTGACGGTTTTGCGTTTGTATAAGTACACAAACCGCAAGTACGCGTAAATGACGGAAATAAGTGGGAGTTGAAAAAAAAATGTTATGGCATATTAATAATTGTATTACATTTGCTATTGCACAGAAGCAGCTCGTGTTCCCGGCGTGATTTTCAACATCTCTTCAAGAAAAATGTAACCTTATTGCATTTTACAGTTACATAAACTAACATATGAAAAACAAAAAACAAGATTACCAAAACACGCTCAACGGCCTTCTAATAAAATCGACGGGTAGCAAAAATTAAAGTTTAGGATGCTGTAATTCCATCCTTCCGCCCGTCAAAAGTTAAAGTTTGCCATTGTTTTCTTGGACGGACGGATAGAACTAATGGTCACTTCTAATTGGCTGTTGGTCACGTGATTGACGGGCGGATGACGGACGGACGGACGGACGGACCGACGCGACGAGTAGTTGTGAATCCTACCTTAAAAATGTTTGGTTAGTAAATTTAAAGGTGTGAAATAATGACTTGAATCTGTACAGTTCTGGTTTATTTCCTTTAAGGCTGTTGCCCGGTTTGAAAGCAGTGAGAATTTGGTACAGTGAAAAGAATTTTAATGAAATTCTGTTCCTTTTAAAATATATACCACCAGGATTTCTTTGAGCTGCAAAAGTAGTGCTTCTTTGCTATCGAAGTATTTTGTAACATTAATGTTTACGTAAATTTAATAATTAAATAAAAAACTACTGAAAAACAAATAGTTACATTTGCGTCGATACAGAGCTTGAGAGTAACATTTCTCACACTTAGGTTTCTGTTTCAAGTTAATAACTACAAAAGTGACTTCAAAAACAGAATTTTATTAAGGTGGCTGCCTGGGTAGGCCGTCGAACGGTGTGCATAGCTCCAGCAGAAAACGTTTTATTAAAAAGCCGTCCAACGTGTCTGAGTGAGGCCTGCTTACAAATAGCATTTAACAAACGTTACGCGTCTGTATACGTTTTTAAGTTCCTCCATTTCTCACTAGAGTGTGTTTCTGTGATAGTGAAAATGGCTCGAAAGGGAGTTTTCACGGTCGTTTTTTAGGAATGAACATAACGGTAAAAAACATTAAAAATGGAATATGGACGTGCATCAAACATGTGTTGATATTGTTACTTCATAAAATGGGAGCGTCTCCACTGAAAGTCTCATAGAGGAACGTTATTGACGGCTAAACTGAAGGCCATTTCAGTGTTTTGCGTGTAGAGGCGATGAGAGAGTTGATGTGCATGTCCCGGTCGTCTCTAGCGCTGCCGCGCTTTTAGGCCTCAGCCGTGCAAAATTCTACCTTAACATGCATTTTCTTATACCAAATTCTCACTGCTCAGAAACCAGGTGACGGCCTTAATGGTGCGGCTTGGAGAGGGTTAATGCCTAGTAGTGAGTGCGGGACGAAGGTACGGCGAAGGAGTGATGGGCGCTTACGGTGCTACGAGCTGCAAGTCAAGCCAAGTGGCTGGCGGGCTATCAGCGAGGGAGGCCTCGATGGCGTGATCAGCGCTAATGCGGTTGTGCGGGGGTGTGTGACGAGTAGCAGGGGGCGAATTCGGTGTCGTGAGGGGGTGGTGCTGGCAATTACCGCACCGCAGGGGTGCCAACCCCTCCCGCGACCACCACTTCCGGCGAGTCGATGCAATTACCACTATTCCGTTCGCCCGCCGGGGCAGCTTCCTCCCCGCTACACTGACCCTATTATTATTTTTTTTATGGCGTTTTTACCTTTTAACACCCCCCGCTTTTCGCCGTGTGGCAACTATGGGCGGCTTATTTGCTAAGTTGAATCTATTTTTCCACTTTAAAAACAGCACAAAAATCCGTGTCTCTTTCGTGGTATTCGAAGTCAGGAACTTCTGCATCTTTAAGGGCAATGTGCTATATCGGGCTGATAGCGTGCAGTGCAGTGCTGCGCCGGCACATTTCTGAAATGCGATTGGCTCACGTGAACTATGACGTCAGTACCTATGTGCAGAGCAGTGCTGTGCAGTGCAGTGCTGACCAGTGCAGTTCTGACCAAGATAACCGGCCTTTAACTCGCGGTCGGCAGCTGATCAGCAGCCGATCGGCAGCATGTAAGTGATTGGCCGTCGTCAAATACGTCACGATGAACGAGCCAATGAAATGCGAGGTCAGGCCGCGCAGGCGCACATAAGGGCGGGAAAACGAGTGCCAACAAACAAGACGACGTCACGGCATGTCGACGAGAGGTACCGCACATTGACGGATATCATGCTGGTGTTTCCCGTCTGCCTCGTCGCTGGCAAGAACAGTGGACATTCTCGGATACTACTTCCAGGGATGTCAAACAGCTCGTGAACGTACGATGCGTGCCCGTTCAAATGTGTGTATACAAGCAGTACGAGAATAAATAAATTAAACGGTGATTTCAAGCAGCCATGTTTGTATTTGTTCCTTGCCGGACATTCCTGCATCCGTACCCCATATGGTGTCACCTTTTAAACGTACATGTCTTACACTTTTAACTGTACATAGTACATCTGTACAACTGTACATCTGTGTTGGGGGATTATCGTGAGATAAATAATAGTTGCCATGGCTTCTGAATCAGCCCACGTTTATGTGATAAAAATTATATATGGCTTACTTAAACGGCAGACACGTCAATCGTAGATCTTATATGCGTGGAAGGAAACGAGTGAATGTGTATAAAGTGATAGCCCTGCCACCTGTAGCACATGAATCGTCAGCAGAGGATCAGCATTCATTGTAGCATGAGTTTAACACCTTTGCATCCGAGTATTTAAAACATCTCGAGGTTATAAAATAGTATAAAGATGGACTCACAACCTTCCGTCGCATCTGTCAGTGGCCCGTCCGTCCGGCGGTCACGTTTCTTCAACCAATCGCAGGGCAACTTTTTTTATATCCGTCCATCCGTCAAATATTTCTCAAACTTTAACTTTCGACGGACCGGCGGTTGGGCCACCACCTTCTGACGACATTCCGTAGATGCAAATACGCACTTTGAAATAAAATGCAAGGCGGTGGTTCTGTGCACATTATCTTCGGTGGTAAATTCAGGAATTTTAAATGTAAACAATAATTCGGTAAAAATTATTCTTATCACGTAAAAAAAACATATCCTCAAAATGTTTCTTTCTTGAAAATATATTTCTAACGAAAATATACCTCCAACTGAAGAAAGATAACGATGTTAAGTTGTCACACTGAAATTTTTCCGTACAGAAGGATTGACGGAAGACGGATTGTTATGAATGTCTTTCAACTGACGGACGAAAATACAGACGGATGACTGACTGACGGACGGGTGACGGACGGGTGCGACGGACGGTTGTGGGTCCAGCTTAAGAAATAATACCTGCATTTTCCCTCACAAACCTCTCTGTCATTCAGCGGAATGGAGTGGAGATATTTGGGTGGCTCTTAACATCGAGGTCTTGAGAGCCGGCGAGGATGTAGTGAGGTGAGTGTGGAGCAGCGCCGGAATGCAAGTGCTGGGGAAACGGGCGATCCCCGAGAAAACCCGTCGACCAGCCGCATCTTCTGACACGATTCCCACATGCAAATATCCGGGAGTGACCCCACCGGCAATCGAACCCGGTTCGCCTTGGTAAGAGGCGAGTAGTCTAACCACTATCATTAAGCGGGAGTGTTTATTACTCTCTTGGATTTAAGTGTTTTGCTATTATTTTTTGTTTGAGATTTATCATATAAAATTAAACTCTGAGGTAATACAATAAATTTTAACAGATTTTCGGAGAACATTAATTTTTGAACTGATGGTCAAGTAGGCTATGCAGTCGTTCTTCGAAATCAATCCCCGATTTATCCTCATAAATTCCACATGGCGGGATCACTGTTAAATTTAATGAATCTATCGAGGAATACACAGGCTGAGTATAAAATAATACCCCAACTTTGAAGCTCTATAATATCAAAACCAAACAATCTACAACCTTGAATGACCTATCAAATAAACCGTGGCACCATGACGTTTGTTTACCATACATTCATAAATGTTCACTGTGACCACCACGAGCGAACCTAACGACATCTACGCGATAATCAAACTCGTTCCACGCTCTTGTCAGCATGTCCGGTTTTACGGTTTGGATGGCGTTCGTAACTTTCGACTTGAGGTGTTGAGGAGGAAGCGAGCTCGCATTCGACGCGTAAATGTGAAGGAGACGGCCTGATGTTTCCTTTATGTGCCGAGAGATGACACTGGGAGCGTCTGTCGTCGCACTATGAGCGTGTGTTGTGNGCGTAAATGTGAAGGAGACGGCCTGATGTTTCCTTTATATGCCAAGAGATGACACTGGGAGCGTCTGTCGTCGCACTATGAGCGTGTGTTGTGTGTTAGTCCGCATCACGATGGCGACGGAACAACAGAAAGCGTTCTGTGTTTTTCAGGTTGCTAAATGTGAATCGGTTACGACTGTTCAACGTGAATACCGTCGCAAATGCAGACGTCGTCCTCCCGATAGGTGGAGTATCGTACGTTGGTTTCGTCAAGATGCCTTTGCAAAGGCACAAGTTCCGGGCGGCCGCGTGTGTCCGAAGAGAATGTGCAGCGGATTCAACAAGCGTTCGTTCGCTGTCCGAGAAAATAAACTCGACAAGCTAACCGGGAAATACAAATCCCTCAATCGACGGTATGGACAGTGTTACGAATGCGGTTGCTGTACAAACCATACAGGTTACAGCGTGTACATGCTCTTGCCGAAAGGGATAAAGAACTGAGACGTGATTTCTGCGCGTTCGTTCTTGCCCAGAACGAGGTAGATGATCCCTTCATGTCTAAGCTGGTTTTTAGCGATGAAGCGACGTTCCATACAAATTCTAAGGTGAACCGGCACAACGTGTGGATATGGGGTCAGGAGCCTCCACATGAAACCACCGAACACGAGCGCGCTTCCCCCAAAGTGAACGTGTTTTGCGCTGTATCCAAAAAACATTGTTTTCGGCCCTTTCTTTTTTCACGAGCCAACTGTTACTGGAATCCGTTATTTGGACATGCTTACAGAGTGGTTGTTTCCTCATTTAGAAAAAGCGGAGGGGGACTTCATTTTCCAGCAGGATGGTGCGCCACCCCATTGGCACCTAACTGTTCGCGAATACCTGAACGAGACGTTGCCACAACGCTTGATTGGTCGAGGAGCAGCTGGTGACAAGACTCTTCATCACTGGCCCGAAGAAGCCCGGATAGTACCCCGTGCGATTTTTTCTATGGGGGTACATAAAGGATCAAGTGTTTCTTCCACCATTGCCGGCTAACATTGACGACCTCAGAACGAGAATTACGGACGCCATCCTAAACCGTAACACCGGACATGCTGACAAGAGTGTGGAACGAGTTTGATTATCGCGTAGATGTCGTTCGGGCTGCTCGTGGTGGTCACATTGAACATTTATGAATGTATGGTAAATAAACTTCACAGTTCCACTGTTCATTTTATTGGTCAACCAAGGTTGTAGGTTGTTTGGTTTTAATATTATAGACCTTCAAATTTGGGGTATTTTTTTATACTCAACCTGTAACTATGCCTTCACACAAAAAAATTGTTTAACACTAAACCATTAATTATTTTTACGAGTGAGAAACTGATGAATTCAAGTCGGTTCTATATCTGTCACCCTTAAGCAAGGAAAGCTCTAAAAGTGTCTACGGAAGCCATACACAAGATGAGACAGGGAGTTGGGACCTTTGAAGTTGGATTGTCATTTAGAGAAGGCGCGCGAACGAGATTTCCTTCTTTGAAACTATTTTCTTAAGAGTAAGTAGCGTTTCATTAATATTTCTCATAGGTTTATCCTACATTGAGTTCGCAAAAAAAAAATCTCTCTTTGCTAATTTTTTCCGTATACTGATGTAGAAAAGAATTGTTTTAATTCCCACATGAGGAGGATATATTTTTTTCGTAGCATTCGTTCGGAAACCAGTTGCATACTGTAATTCTAACAATTACTTATTTAAATATAAATGGTGACGTGGATCAAAGTATATGTATTTGTTTAGGGATTTGCGTGTCGATGGTGACGCTTGAATCCGGATATTCCATAGGAAGAGTTCCAGAAATTTCGCGGATTCATTCGTTGGTGAGGTTGACTTTAAACACTTGTTCTTTTCTCTTGTGATTTAACGGCAGTTCTTTAGACAAGCCCCGTTTAACTGTGAGCCAGTAAGAATCAGGAATCAGTAGCGTGAGCGAGCGTCAAAGAGTCCTGTACAAAGGCGTAGTGTCATCGCAGCAATCAATGAGCTAAGGAGAGTGTTTCGATTGTATACTATAGAGGACTGTAAGTTCAGCGTGCTACCAAATCAATCCGTGGGATACTCGTGGCTTTCGCCATACGGATTCCATTCAGCTCGCACGCAGGCGTTGTGGAAGTTGATGGTTCTCTCTCTCCGAAAGGTTCCCTCATACGAGAAGGGACGACAGAAATGTTACAATGGCGGTCGCTTGTACTATAAACCAGCGGCAAAACTCTTTCCTTGCGAATAAGTTGCTGTTAATCCCTTTAACCATTGCAAGTGATACTTAGACATTCAGTGAGTTCACTAACACAGTCAACAAGTTCGTGGACGGACTGACTGACGTCCCGAGTGTAGGCAGCCACGCATGATGGTAACGTTCGGCATGCTCGTGGACTGGCGCCCTTACTGACTGTACTACGTACAGAATGTTCGGGAACTCATTGCCCAAACTCCGTATATAGTTTCTTTGGACCAATAATAACACAAAATCCCTGTAAACTTATATCCGGAAACGTATTTTTATATCGAATAATTATTTTCAAAGTAACGGCGTACAATACCTGGAGAACAAGGCGGTGCTATCATTCATGTAGGAAAGGTTGCTTAGGAAGAAGGCGCGTGCGACACTAAATAATAACATACAGAGCGTCGCGTGCCTACTTCCTATGCAATTCACACTTTTGAGGACATGTACCGAAGTCACAAGAGACCTCCTTGCAGCAAACCTGGTAGCGAGTTACTGATGAGGAGTGCACTCCACGTTTACAGGTCTTTGCATGTCTAAGTAAATAGTTGCTACGGCTGAACTGCTTACCGCACCTGTCATACAAATATGACAGGCAATAAGGATTATTGGCACAATAAACGCTTTCGTGGTGTCGTACAATGCGACCGAAAGGAAATGTCTTATCATAAAAGTGACACTGATGACGACGTAGTGGTTCAGGCAAAGACTCGGATGGACCTGTTGGAGATTCAGGTGCTGGTGCTAAAGAAACAGGTAACACGTGTAACTGTATTATAGGTATCTCAGCCGAAATTTCGATGGCTCCATTGAAGATTTTGTAGGCGTAACAACTGAAGAAGTCGAACAGTTGAATAAGTCGAACAGTTGAAGTAGTCGATGACATAATACCAATCTGAAACAATGGTACTGCACTGGTGGAAGTAGATGCTGCTTGTGATGTAGCCATCACAGCCGAAGAAGTCGATGGCACTGGTAAAACAGGAGACATCTCACTCGAAAAAGTAATCGATGGCGAGAAACCATTGGCGGGAAATATCCGCTCCACTTTAACGTAACTGACCATGGATTACCTGGCGTTGAAGCTAGCCGAGATGATCCACCTTTCACATTAGCCGTTATCAACCTAAGCCTCTCAGCTAACCCCCCTATTGCTTATAATATGCGCGTATGCAAGCCGAACCAATCATATTGCACCATTAATACATTGTTTGGACACCGGCCAGCCAATCACAGAGTTGCCACATTATTGCAGCTGACCAATCGCGTGGAGGCATTGAGACATCACAGACAGACAGGTAGGCAGGCAGGCTTTAGATGCCTATCATTATTATCTATGTGAGCTGCACAAACAGGCCAGTCCATCAGACCACGCAGAACCCGTGGAAGACGCCCCCATCCAAAAAATGTACTCGCAAGAACGAAACGACCACGAGAAAACCAAAGTTTTCACTTTTTTACCGCCGTGTCCATGGAAGCACCTTCACCGCACTACTCAGCATGCGTACCCCCTACAAACGTACGAAACGCACGGACTAAGGTGGGACGAGGGAAATATTTCGTACGTGGAAATTCCGGCCATGTAGGACTCTTGTCATAATTCCCTATTATGATGTGCTTAGATGTCGATTTTGTACGGTACGCGCAGGACGGAAATTATCAACGCCCGAAACCAGTGATCTGATTTAGTTACCAAACAAGCTTTCATCACCAACCATTCGCCACCGTTCAACCTCGTCGAGATGTATAGGAAAGACTTTACGAGTGCGAAAAAAATTAATTAGAGCATATTGCAGCCAGTGCAATACCGATACCATGAGCTTTGGGAGTTGTGTTAATCCCTTTCGAATACTAGAAAATTAATTCTGTGTACCAATTTTTTTTGTAAATATATGTTAGCTCAAACCCCTCCTTTGTTTTTTTTTTTTTTTTCGTAAAAAATTTAATGTAATATTTTTTTCTATACCAGTGAAACTAACTATACTTTGTGATGATGTAAAAATAAAAAAATATCAAAAATTTATTATTCCTCACTTGCTCATACATCGTTCACACACACACTTAATTAAAAGGCATTGTATAAAGTACCATTGTACTAGATGTGCAATTATTTAATTAAATAAAAAAAGGTTTTTTAAATGTGAATAACCTTACATATTTTATTAAAAAATGCTATATTTAATCAATTATGCATGTAGTCAAATTCTCGCATCATGCATGTAGGTATACTGTTAATTGAAAAAATACATATTTTTTAAATAGGATGAAAAATTACAGATTTTCCTATGTCTATAAATATGACTGCCATCAGTTAACCTGGCGGCTGAATCGATAAATTAACGCCACGTATGTGTTGAAAATAGAATCCATCATAGAGGGCGCCGGCAGCGCCACCTATACTTTAAAAACACAAACAAATATGGCTGCCGCCTGGTGGCTAAATAGGCAGATCGTCTGGTGGGTTAATTAATACACCAGCCCTACCTAGGTGTTTAAAATATAAACAAATGACAAATGAAAATCCCATAAACAAATGACAGACGAAAAAAACAATATGGCTGCACACAATAGAATGATTATAGGTGATGGGTGGGAGATCTCCGAAAATTAAGGTTTTTAAAAAAAATTGTAATAAGTTTTAATAATTTTGTTATATTGTTTATTCATTTGTAATATTTTTATAATGTTTTATATTATTTCTTGGGGGTTGTTTCAAATGTCACTGGAGTCAAGGTCAAAGGTCAAGGTTACTGGATCCAACATGGCAGAAAATATGACCGCCGGGGGACCGGTATGACAAAGCATGAACAGCTCCTACGCTCCGAGCTCCCAGCCCGTTGCGCCAAGACCGGCATAATCATTCTACTGTTGCGATTTTAAAAGGTGAGATAAAGACAAGTTTCTTCAAATGATTCTTAGATTTTACTGCCACATTTAAATAAAGCAATTGCATAATTCTGCGTTTTTATAAATACAGTTTTACGACATGATATTAAACAACATGTGGACACGTCCCGTTAAATTTCCACTCTTGTGCGAAATACAATTTTTATTGTTTACTTAAGTTCTAACCAAGGAGGTTTTTTTATATGTATAGCAAACACCTGAAGACGCCCTAGTCGTGGTGGCGGTGAAGTCAGTTCGAGTGAGAACAAGGTTGAAAAAGGAACAGAGGAGAGCGCATCAGCCAATAAGATGTAAGTGTCCGCAAATGTCTCCGCAAATTTTGTTACAGTTATTTGTTAGAAATTAGTCAACGGTGTAAATAAAATAGTCATTATATTATATTGAACCACTCAAAATGCTGCAGTTATCAAAGTGTATGCTTATGAACTTACGTTGCAGCCAGACTACTAGCAGGTTCAGCCCAGTTGTTGAGCGATTTTTAAAATTCATGTGCAAATAATCGAACCCACACAAACTGATCGCGATAGTTAAAATGGTAATTTGGAAAAAAGAGGGTTGGAGCATTTATTTTATTTCGTTGAGACTTAGTGTTGATATATATTGAATCTGGGGTGATTTTAAAACTCGATGCCTGATAATTCACGTTAACCAGACTACTCACAACAATTCCGCTACCTTCACGTTAAATTTTTCACCTTGCTATACATTTCGTATGCTTTCATATCCCAACTATCTGTTCAAACAAAAAAACTTTAAAGCATTTTACTTTTCATGCTGCAAATTTTCCGGAATTTTGCACAAACATTTAGTAAATATTTTTTTTCTGAAATAGTTTTAAATTATATCTACAACGTAGCCAGTTATTGATGGCAAGGAAGAAACTATGTGTCAATTTCCAAAACATTAAACCGTTTGAAATAAACATCTTGGAGAAACGACGTGATAAGCTTAGAGGTTTATCTCACATTTCGAACGTCATGTTCCTCTCCCCGGCAGGCAGAAGGCCCCTTACGAGAATATACCGAGGGGCTCTGCTACAACTACCTTGCCGCGTAGAGTGTATATGGAGTAGAGCGTTCTCGCTGGCTGCGTAAGGACAGTCTCCGTGTCCCAACATTCAACTGCTCTCTACCAACACGACCATAATTTACTCGTGCTGGCAGTGGTTGACTTCGCATGCTGGAGGAGGCTCGGAGAGATTCCCCCTCTTGCTGAAGAGCCGTGCGGTGAGCAGGGCACTGCTCCGGTGGCGTCCCAGAGATGACGTCAGGGGTGTGGGTAGTTATCCGGCCAGACCACACTATTGGTAAACTGACTGCTAGGATCTCAGGCCTTGTGGTAGGACATGCTCGGTGCGATCTGGTAAATCAGATCGGGGCTACGCTCGGTGCGGCCTGATGAACAAGTCGGGGATACGGATTTGGTCAGTTTCGGTGAGCGCTGGTCATGTCTGCGTTGAGAGGGCGTGATCCCTCTTCCCCGCCTACTGGGAGGCCGGGGTGCGGAATGGGCTAACGGCTAAGAGCGCCCCGTTAACAAATAAGAGCATGGCTTCGGCTGCGTATCATACTTATATGCCGCTGTAACTACGTCAAAATGTTTGAAATCGTGTTTTTTTCTTCGAAACTATCAGACGTGCGCCCGATATGTTGATCTACAAAAAGAACACACACTTCAGACAATGCCTGTCGGTTACTTTCAAGGCCTCGCGCATATTATAAATACTGTTTCGGAGCACGCCAACATGGCTAAAAACGGCACTTTCAAAACGCTGTTTCTCAAAATATACGGTTCAGGTACGTACAAAAAGACTGGAGGTCCCTGCACTGAGCCATGCTACAGCACGCACGCACGCGCAGCACGACGAGAACAACTGTGCGCCAGTTCAGACAGAGCCTCGCGCGTAGTGGCGATGACGTATTTGATGTGCGTGTCAGTGTCGCCCTTACCGTTCCCGCGCTTCTCGGCCTTAAATGTGGAAAACAGCTCCAGGTAGGCGGGATTTTTAACAATTGCTTTTAGAGCTTGCCGTTTTCCGGCGCCTTCTGTATTCTGTTTGATTCTGTGAACACTTTCCGAAAAATTACAGAGATTCAGTTTGCGATCTGTCATATTCAACAGTAATTTTAAATTTGAATGTAATTTCATTACATTCATTTTATCACCATCTGTGTTTGCATAGCGCACCTCCCAAACCATCCTTTGGCAACTTTAGTTCTCCAGTGAATATATCATGGACGTCGCAAATATTTAAAGGGCAAAACATTTGCCGAAATAAAATTTGTTTCTTTTTTTTTTTTAAGTTAGAGGGACGAAATGTGGTTCTTCAACTGAAACATCATCAAGAAGCATTTGTGAAAGGCAAGTTTACATTCCTATTAAAATGCAAAGTTTTATAAAAACGTGTTCCATGAGATTGAAAAAAATCACTTTTATGTTCGGTGAAGTCAAAGCTCCTCGTGTATTGTTTAAAATTCTGATTATATAATGTTTCCCCTTCTCCACCGCGGGTGACAGCCAATCACAGTCTGGAGAGATGGTTAACGCAGAATGCCATATCGCATTACGTTAAATGACATCTAGGGGAGTTAATGAGGGAGGACTTATAGGGGATTATATGAACACCGTCATGAGGCCAGGCGTGGAGCAGCGGCAAGCGTGGGTCTGCCAGATTCACAGCAGGGAAGAGGGTAATATAGAGGGGTTTGATTAAGGAAGGTGGGTAGGAATGTTTTTTTTTTTACGGCCAGATGACCAATTGTCTTTTACCGGACGTTCTTACATATTAAGCTCGTGTCCTGACGGGTCAGGATGTTAAAAACGTAGAGTGGTTCCACTCGTGTGCCACACCACGCTTCGTCCTTTTACCAATAAAAAAAAAGCTCTTTGACTTTGCTAGCTGTGAATTTACAGTGTGGGGGGTGTGGTAGAAACAGTTTATTTCCTATCTTCAATCTTCCAAAAAGAGCTGTACTGACCACCAAAGATGATTGCAGGGACGATTGTGTTAAGTTTTCTTAGTGAGAGGCTAATTTTAAAAACATGGAAAAATGTTATTGAGTTCTGAATTTTGGCACGTTGTGTTCAGGTGGAAGAATTATAAAACACTTGCTACGAGTATACGCCAAAATGTATAAATTTTTTTAATAAATAGTAACTACCGATATATTAAGGAAACTTGCAAATAAAACACAAAATCCTTACAGTGTCCGACAATATTATTTAAGTTTTTTCGTGATACAAATGCATTTAAATTCTTCTCAACTGTCAGTTTAGAATAACTTGCTAAGATTCTGGAGAGGAAAATCTATAAATCCCCACCAAATAATCATATTTTCAAGGTTATTTTGGGATTGACCCCCATATCACTTCACAGTTCCAACGGCGACTCCATTAAAGATGTCCATTCTCAAAATGAAATGTTTTAACTTTACTATAGTCATCTTACTTTTATTAAATACTCCCCATTTAACAAGAAGCCGCCAAGATGATTGTAGAACTGGACCGTGTGTTCAGAATGTAACAAGGCTGTATTACCTTGATACGTCATCTACATAAGTCGTAACACGAATTCCTTGACTCTATCCCGGCGGGGTCGCTCCCCGGATTTACTCACGTGGGAATGGTGCAGGACGAGACCGCTGATCGACGGTTTTTCTCGGGGATCTCCTATTTTCCCCCGCTCTTGCATTCCAGCACTTCTTCATATCCACCTCGCTTCACCTTCATCGGCACTCAAGGCCATGTTGTTAATAGCCACTCAACCATCTCCACTTTACTCCACTCCTTGACTCTATACTTTCCGAATTACGAATCTGTCCTAAGAAAGGTTGTTCACGATAAAGTGAAATCAACCCTTGAAAAATGTCACTGCCCCTACCTGAATGTATTTTAACACGCACACTGACTGCCATGCGCCCTCTAAAGTTGGTAACGACGGAGAGAAATTAGTTCGATGTATTAACGCTGGACTATAAGTGTTATGAAAAGATTTGAGAATATTGAAATTAATTATTTTGCTTTATATACTTTAAATTCTTATAAACGTATGAATTGTAAAATATTGACTTTTCTAATAATTGCACAGTTTTACTTGACCAACGCTTGAGTAATGTGACTAGGCCCACGGGGAAATTTTATTTTACATGTGGCGGAAGTATACGGAATGTGCATATAAGTAGATCTTCAGCAGGGCTTTCAAAAATGCTNACTATAAGTGTTATGAAAAGATTTGAGAATATTGAAATTAATTATTTTGCTTTATATACTTTAAATTCTTATAAATGTATGAATTGTAAAATATTGACTTTTCTAATAATTGCACAGTTTTACTTGACCAACGCTTGAGTAATGTGACTAGGCCCACGGGGCAATTTTATTTTACATGTGGCGGAAGTATACGGAATGTGCATATAAGTAGATCTTCAGCAGGGCTTTCAAAAATGCTNAATTTTATTTTACATGTGGCGGAAGTATACGGAATGTGCATATAAGTAGATCTTCAGCAGGGCTTTCAAAAATGCTGACTTTACCGTGAACAGCCTTTAGGTGGTACGATGTTACTTGACACTTCGCCGTACACACCCGCGTCAGATAACATCGTAACTCTCATTGCCACTAAGCCTTATTCGTGCACATTCCACACAACGAACCTGATTCTCTTAAAGTTGATAAAGCAATAATATTTTCAAGTCAAATTCAAAATTAGCACAAAAACCACACAGAGCTGCTCCATATGTATAATTTCCTTTGTGTGAATCTCAGTAATGCTAACTAGTCGCCCAAGAGATGCTTCGTTGGTGGAAACAGGCCAAAACTGATTTTTAATGCAGTCGCAAGACATCAAGACACCATAACTATACCTGCCGCTAAACTCAACGTTTTTTGAGCAAGCAAAGCCCGATAAAAAGTAATTACGAGACCGATTCCACAGCTGAAAACGAAATAGTTAACAAACCCTAAGTAAATAATTGGGTAATGAGCAACGTAAATTTTGTCTTTGATTATTGGGATTAATCGGACTCCTGCCGGTATCTATGTGTACATTGACTCGTCATTATATCGTTGTTTCAAAAATTTTATCTCGCAATAATTACAAATTTTGTCTCCCAATAATTATTTTTCAATTTTCTTCATGACGCTTGGTGAAGAGATGCCATAAGTGACCCTAATTATTTCTCGTTACTACTTTCACAAAAAAAAAGATTTTTCCCACTTTTCCTCCTGAACTTTGGTTTGGAGGGGGTTGAGAAGCGGTACGAGTGTAGGTAGTTGCTAGTTAGGTTATTCTATAGGCTTTTTGTGTGGGATTGTCTTGGTTGAACGGAGTGGCCATGGAGTTATAAAATAAAGCAGTACATTTAAAAATTGCTTCAGTTTAAGTTCAATAAGTTTTAGTTTCAGTTTAAGTTCAATAAGTTTTGAAACGCACACCATCTGCTTGTTTCTAAGCAGCACCCGGAAACAATTTAAAGAAACCAAACAAAATGAGAGGACTTTGAAGTATGTGAAATCTTTTGAGAAGGGAAGGGGATATGTCCTATTTCTATCCTAGTGTCGAAAAGGCAGGAATCATTAATTTACTGTATTAATTTAAATTATGTAAATAGGCTTTCTTTGGCCAGCTAAGATTACAACAATGCCCATTGTTGTCGCAAGAGTAAACTATCTTGGTAACGAGCAATAGGATGCCGTGAGGTTTCAACTCTCCTAGTTACGGACTCAATGACATTTTTTATTTTCATAATTTTAGCAATAGTATCCAGTAGCCCTGGGAATAAAGTACAGCTGTTCGTCATAATTATTACATTACATTTTGGTAGGACAAAACTGCTGGACTTCTCTTCCCACCCACCTTGACTACACAGACGATACCACGATTCAAATCAGTTGCAAATTTTCGAGCGAATTTTCAGAACAGATATGTTGTGCAACATGTAAATTATGTACATGTTAGGATTTTTCACACGTTAGAAAGCATTGCTCATAGTAAGGTTTATGTGAGTGTTCGTTAAACTTGACCCGAGCACTTCTCTGTTTCTCTATAACTATTCAGTAAAAGACAACTTTTACGCTGAGTACTTCACTATTTTATCTCTGAAGTTGAATGACAATGGTGAGTACATGTTCTGTGGGTATGATTGGACTGTATCCATTGCCGAACATGAGACTAAATAAAAATTGCGCGCGCACACACAAAGAACTCTGCAAGACAAAACACGAAAAACCTTTTGCAACGCCACAGGCAGATAATTAATAGAAGTTATTTCCTTATCAACAGAAAACAAATACATATACTGTATATATATATATATAATTTTTAAAAAATACGGACGAACAATGTGTTATTACAAAACCGGACTGACAACAAAAGAAAACCAAAAGAAAAGACAACACGATGACGAAAACGAAAACACCACACCAGTGAACAAAATACTTCAAAAACAATATCAGTGGACACAGCTAAACAATAAAAACTAAAAAAAAACACACAAAAACCACAATGAAACACAAGTCAGGAAAAAGTATTCCTTGTGAGATTATGAAATCAAATAATTTAACACAACGACAAACGCCAATCCACGAAAATAACCAGAGAAAAGAATAGACAAACCAACAGGGAGGACATAGAACAACGAAAAAATGATATCACGATGATAATTACAAGTCTTCGCTGTGTTTCGGGGCCTGGAATCTGCCCCCTTCTTCAGGCGAGACACTAGACCCTGTGAACAATTACTACTGCGATTATATATTTAACGCCTACAAAATTACCACTACACCGTCAAATGCGAAATATTTTTGCTGGCGTAATTGAACTGGTACACCGTACAGTTGGTCAATAACGCACCATTCCAGCCAAACGCACAGTATCCTCGCCTTGCAAGTGCACGCCGTCGGAGTTCAAAAGCCGGCGAAAGTGGAACGGACCACAGCAAGCAGAGAAAGAGGTTACCCCTCTCCCCCGCAACATTACCCCACCCAGTGTTTGTCCCAGTCTGAAATCTCGTCTCGTCGCCGGGGCGAGGAAATTTTCCACGTGGACGGGAGGGAGGTAGTACAACAGAGCCCCCTCCCTCCCGTCGTTTCATCCCCACTTGCTCGTCATCCCTTATTCACGCAGGAGGATATTGGCTTTGCCTTCCATTACCGCGAGAGCGGACACTCGCGACTGGCGCCGGGCCCTCGCTCTGCCAACAAGCACCGCGGGCGGCGCGACTGGGGCAGTCCGCTTCCCCTTCCGCGAGCTGCGCCCCTGCCCGCGCTGCGATCACCCTCGCTAATTTCATCTCCGCGACATATTCTTAGCGCAATTGTATTGACGCCCTAGTACATCGTTTAACGGTTACTTAAAAGAAAAATCCGATTTACAATTAAATACAGAAAATTAGTGTTTCCCGCGAATATTCTACACACATTTTTTTTAATGTTTTTTTTAACTCAGTAAGCATAAGGTCTAGTAGCGTCTAGTAGCGTATAGGCTGTTCACGGTAAAGTGAGCACTTTCGAGGCCCCGGTTTCTTTTTTCTGTCAGCCATTTGTTATCCTTTAACCACCTTTTTCAATAAATATTGCCATAGGTATTAAACACAGAGTGTGTATTCCACCGCACTCTGAAGTTAACGTCTAAGGCTAGAATAAAATATATTTATTGACTATTATTCCAAATTAGATGGCTTTCAAAAGTGCTTACTTTACCTTGAATAGCCTTTAGAGTGAATGAGTGTCGGCAAGTAACAGATAATCAAACATGTACAAAGTGAAAGGTATTGAAACAGTTTTACAGTTTTGTATAATCCTGCTGTTTGCACAAATATAAACGGTTCATCGAAATAAAATATGCTAATAAATGCTCTAGTCACTGGATCATAACTTAGTTGTTGTATATCCTTTACTTAGAGTTATCCTGAATTTTTCCCTGTCGTGTAGAATCTTACACTGATAAAAAGTCAGCACAGTAACAACAGAACAGTTCTGTAAACGGGCTTCAGGGAAACAGTAACCAAACTGCTGTGCAGCAACAGGATGTTCTGTTAAATTCACTACGCGTGACCTTGACCTTTGGGGGTGATTTTGGCCCAAAGTTTAGGTAGGCCTATTTAGTATTTAAAGTGCTATAAATAATTGTGGTTTGTTCTGTTTTGTATTTTAGTTATCAGAGAGGTGAAAGAGAACAAAAATGTTCATTTTTAATCATTACAAAAGAAAACACTACTTTCCAATATTTAGGCCAAAGTCACTCCATAGTCTGTTCGCAGTATCTTCACACGTTTTCAATCAGAATTTTTTAAAAACCATCTCATGTAATAAGTGTTTGGTTGTCTCCTAAATATTTAATGTATCAAAAGCATTTTATACTTCCGTTAACACAAAAGTGTCTCATTTTTGGTTAAATTAAANTTCCGTTAACACAAAAGTGTCTCATTTTTGGTTAAATTAAACTTCTACTTCTAGTTTGTCAGTGAATTCTAATACTTCATTTATAATTAGCACAAGTGAAAACAGAGAGCAATATCTCTCGCAAAATAGTATTAAACTAAGTGCATACGAATACGGTGCGTTGTCCCATTGGTGTTTTTTTTTTGGCTTAGTTAAGTTGCCGCCCGGGTAGGTCGCCGCACGGTGTGCAGTGCTCCAGCAGAAAAAGTTTTATTAGAAAACCGTCCAGCGTGCCTGAGTGAGGTCTGCTTACCAATAGCATTTAAGAAATGTTACGCGTCTGTATACGTTTTTCAGTTCCTCCATTTCTCTATAAAGCATGTTTTTTGTGATAGCGAAAATGGCTCAAACGGGTGTTTTCACGGTCATATTTAGGTATGAACATTCCAGTACAAAACATCAAAAAAAGAATAGGGACGTGCATTAAAACTTTATCATCATTATTATTATTATTACATCATAAAATGGTAGGGTCTCCTCTGAAAGTTTCATAGAGGCGCGTTATCGACGGCAAGACTGCACGCCAGTTCAGTGCTTTGCGCGTAGAGGCGATGAGAGAGTTGATGCGCATGTATCGGTCACCCCTAGCGCTCCCACGCTTTTAGGCCTCAGACGTGTAAAATTCCTTCAACCAGGTGGCCACCTTTAGCTCTGTTTACATGAGGCGGAATGGATATCGTGAAAGCAGACACTTAGCAGAGCTTCAGAAATGTTGAAAGTAACCAGGAATGGACTATACATACCAGCACTTACATAACAGACCGTGCCCAGTCTCCGAGCAGTTATGCTATGAAATATTTTAGCCATTCATTAATTCAAGTGTCTAAATAATTTTTGACGTGAATATGACACACGTGGTGTCATTACTGTTGTAGTGGAGAGGCTTAGGCGACTCTTAACAACGAAGTATTGAGGGCCCATGAGGGTGAAGCGAGGTGGAAATGGAATAGTGCCAGAATGCAAGGGTGGGGAAATTGGAGATCCCCGAGAAAACCCAATATGAACTATAAGAACGGGTACAAAAAATCCTGTTGAATAATGAGCGTTCCCGTCATGGGCTTTACTTATGTGAGCTTCAGAGAATCCGGAAAACTTTATTACAGTAAGTGAAGTCATTAAACCCTAAGAAGAAAGTTAAAAGAAAACAGGACCAGGCGTCCCTCACTTAAAAAGGTTTTGGAGTTACTTTTTAAACGGCTGTCTTTCAAAATATTTTAGGGTGCGTGCAATATTACTACGTATTTCCTATAAAATTATTTTCGAAGGGGACTTTTTTGCCTTGAAGTAAAGCGCAGGAATTGTTTTCCGAGAACGATGAATAACAGTTCATCGACGCGATTCTACGCACTCAGTACGTTCGCTGTTGAATTCTGAGTACGCTGCCAAGTTTTCTGTTAGGAATAGTTAGCATATCGGTTAATTTAGTAAGCTTTCGTTTGTTTTTCATTATTTTACACGTACTTAAATTACTATTGCAAATAGGTGATGTTTAAATTGTGAATTATTTTTCTTATCAAAAAAATTGTCGGTTCCCGGTATTAATTTTGTTTTATTTTTTTAAGTTTGTACTTTCTGCATATTGCATATCCACCAGCATTTTAAAGTTTGAATGATGCGTCCATACGCGTTGAACTGACGATGAAATGATTGAAAATACGACCATCCGTCTAATACATCAAATATTTCTGTACTGCCTGCGGGGCAGGAAAGAAAAAAATTAATTTGCTCCTTTCAATAAAACTTTAAAAGACAGAACTATTCTACAGAGCTTGCTGCTTACACTACTGGCCCGTGCGCTTGTCGGATGTTGCTTCAACCTACATTGACTCAAAAAATTGTTCATACACCCACACGTATAGTCCTAGCGCGTGTGTTTGAGGCAATGTAAAGCTGCAAGCCCTACTGTTTCGAACTATGTTTTCAGCAAGCTCGTACTTGAAAGTATTTAGGGACGTAGCTCAATAATGACTCATAATTCGGTAGAGCACAACAGTATCTGATGAGGTTTTATTACATGAAGATTATACATTTGCTATTTAAATGACTAAAGTCATCACCTTGTTGTAGCCGGAGACTGATTCTGCGAGACGGTTAAGGCCGGCCGGACACACCCATCTTCCTGGTCTGCTTCGCTAGTCGGGCCGTCCAAAGGACTAGAGACGAAAGACGCTCGTTCCGGGTGTTACGCCGGCCTATATCAAGCGCGTGGTTCTGCGGCCCCGCTCAGTGACCGGTGGAGGGGATTTCTGCAACTGTCTTCTTTCGCAAGGCTCGACGACCAAATGGTGGCGTTGCAATCCCGCTCGTTTCCAGGTTTAATGTTTGAAGGTGTGATCAGGCAAGCCGTTCAGCTAAGGCCTGATCACGCCATAACACTACGCAGACAGAGGAGCGGAATAGCATGGCCCACGGTACTAGTTAACAGCTCACCAACGTCAGAAGGACGAGCACGCTCTGGGGAAGATGCCATTGTGATGATCATGGAAGTATTCACACAGTGGAGGTGTGACTCTGTTTGGTCTCGTAACGCCCGTGTTAGCCACCTCCGGCGGCTGTGCGTACAAAGACGGGTTACCCGCACATCAGTTGCAAGACTGTCGTGGTAGTGAGAGGTAGTGGTCGGAACGGGGCGCAAGAAACGCGAACTGTCCGTGACGCAACGCGAACAAGTTGTTTCTCTCTATAAGCCAGGCAGGAGTTATAGTGAAACTGAGAAAACCACCACTCCGCTTGTTTTGGAACTGTCAGTTCCATACTGAAGAAGTACAAAAAGAACAGGGACAACAGAAAATAAACTACGATCCGGACGCCCAAAAGTGCTTACGTGCCGCAAACGACGGCACCTTGTCACTTTAGCACGTAAAGAACCATTTCGAAGTGCAGCATCTTTGGCGGAAGAGATCGCATCAACATCTACACACTCTGTAAGTACTCAAACGGTACGAACTGTATTACATAATGTCAATTTGCGTGGTAAGGCAGCCAGGAAGAAACCACATATATTACTGCAGTAAACCGACAAAATTGCCTGCTATTTGCCAACGAGTACCATGATAGACCTTAAGAATGTTGGGATACTGGGGTTTTTCCGATGAGTCAAAATTTAATATATTCTGCTCCGACGGTAAACGGTGGGTGTGGCAAAGACCAAATACGGAATTGCAGTCGCAATGCACTATACCTACATTCAAAACATGGAGGAGGAAGTGTTATGGTTTGGGGATGCATGGCGTCTGTCAGGGTTGGGAATTCAGCTTTTATTGAAGGTGCTATGGATGCCAGCAAGTATATAAGTGCGATAACCTATCAAACAGCGTGCAGAAGCCGGGTCTGGCAGCAAGACAATGGCCCTAAGCGCACTGCCATGAAAACCAAGGAGCGGTTATTGTATAATTCTCCAAGACGGCTTCTTACCCCGCCACAGAGCCCAGATGTCAATCCCTTGGAGCATTTGCGGGAGTATCTAGGCAAACAGGTGCAGAAACACCGCCCTTCAAGCAAGCAAGCTCTGCAGAGACTTCTTTTGGAAGAGTGGTCCAAAGTCTCCCCGCCACACACCACGGCGTTGGTACGGTCTATGCCACGACGTCTCGAGGCAATCATCCGTACTAGCGGTATGCACACGAAGTACTGAATAATTGTTTTGCTGCTGCAGTGTAGAAGAGTGTGTTCCGTCTGTGACTGTATGAATACTTTTTCGAGTTGACGACGAACATGCTGGTATTGTTTCAAGTATAGTTTTGTTATTGTACCATGCGTGTGTACGGGGAAACACATCACTGTAATGTGATGTGATTTGCAAATGAATGTAACCTTGCATCTTAGTTGTCCGTTATATTGAACCTGGAGCACAAACAATGGGCGTGGGGATACTTTTTTGAGTAGCTATATATCACGTAAAGGCGAAACTATATTTTCGAAAGTTCNACAAACAATGGGCGTGGGGATACTTTTTTGAGTAGCTATATATCACGTAAAGGCGAAACTATATTTTCGAAAGTTCATTTCTAAAGTACTCAACCGTGAACCGTCTTCAGCTTTTTAAAAAATGCTACGTAAAATGTTAACAGTGACCATTACTTACTTCTATGAAAGAGATTTCAGCTGTAAATAACAGTTATTAAATTGGGCCGCATACACTCTGAATTCGAATCAGTGGGAAACCACTGATTCGGAGTGAAATTAAACTAGGAACTGGAATCAGTGAACATTGCTCCACTTATAATCGCTGTAAAACCTCTGTTTGTTTCAGTGAAACAGTTTCACTGATTAAATAAGTGACGGCCAACTGCGTGCGGCGAATTAAATATTGTTTATATTGAATTTAGCCAAAAAAAATAATTACGAGAAATAAACACATTTCTTATATCCTCCGTTCATATTGCGCAATTTTACGAATTAAAAAAAAAAAGTACAATAACTTCGAGATGTTCAGCTCCCCGCTTTAAGACAGTTTCCTTACCAATTGAGCTACCAAGCCAGAATTTGACTGCGAGAGGGAAAATGTATGTACTACTGTACATTATCGAAAATATGTAGGTTTAAATTGTGTGTCCTTTCTTTTAGTTTTTAGTTTAATTGGTAACATCAGGATTGTTAAAACAAATAGTACGTATGAATGCACTCACTTCGCCACATTTGATGCAGTTTAAACCTTCCAGCCGAGCGATATGATGATTACGTGAAAACAAAGTTAAAGACGTAAAAACGAAATGAAAAACTGAATGTTCATGTTGCCTCCTACGATGGTATTATAAAATACGGAACTCCCATTAAAAAAAAAATTAAGGGTTTTTTAATAGTTTATGGGTTGTTGTTTAATTTTATGCACGTTGTTTAACTGGTCCATCAGTCAAAAAAACATGTCACTGAAAAACATTTAATGAAATGGTTAATGAAGAGTGGACAATTTCACTGCATCAATAATTGATGGAAAACTGGCATTTTTTACTAATTCATCAGTTAAATTGACTGAAGTAACTATTTAATAAGTTAGGTGCTGTTAACTGATTTATGCAGTGAAAGTCTCACTGATTCAGATTTAAAGCGTCCTCGATCAAACACAGGAATATATATATTTTGTAACACAATTTAAAATGTTAAAGTTTTCCGTAAGGTTAAGTGATGCCTTCTTATCAACAGCTCATCAGATGTTATTTTACCGCATTGAAAAATTTCGCTGGTTTTTTTTTTTTTTCATTACTTAATTTTAAATTAATTTTTCACAGAGGATAGTGACAGTGTACAATGTATTTTTTTTTAAGTCCCAAAGTCAGCAAATTAGAGAAGTGCACTATCGGTCTGATTTTGAGCAGTCTGATTCAGCGCGAATCACAGCTTAAGCTGTGGAACTGGGTCGTCCATGTAATCTACGAACTCTCACGGCATTCACTGCTACAGTTTCCAGTGATCTGGTTTACTTCGCACGTATTCACATGTCAACTACATAATTAATTCCAATCCGCGTTATTTAAAGTGATAGAAAGGCACGGAGAGGGCCCACGATTGAATGCGTTGTTATATCGAATGGATTCCCCATTCGATANACAAACAATGGGCGTGGGGATACTTTTTTGAGTAGCTATATATCACGTAAAGGCGAAACTATATTTTCGAAAGTTAATTTCTAAAGTACTCAACCGTGAACCGTCTTCAGCTTTTTAAAAAATGCTACGTAAAATGTTAACAGTGACCATTACTTACTTCTATGAAAGAGATTTCAGCTGTAAATAACTGTTATTAAATTGGGCCGCATACACTCTGAATTCGAATCAGTGGAAAACCACTGATTCGGAGTGAAATTAAACTAGGAACTGGAATCAGTGAACATTGCTCCACTTATAATCGCTGTAAAACCTGTGTTTGTTTCAGTGAAACAGTTTCACTGATTAAATAAGTGACGGCCAACTGCGTGTGGCGAATTAAATATTGTTTATATTGAATTTAGCCAAAAAAAATAATTACGAGAAATAAACACATTTCTTATATCCTCCGTTCATATTGCGCAATTTTACGAATTAAAAAAAAAAAGTACAATAACTTCGAGATGTTCAGCTCCCCGCTTTAAGACAGTTTCCTTACCAATTGAGCTACCAAGCCAGAATTTGACTGCGAGAGGGAAAATGTATGTACTACTGTACATTATCGAAAATATGTAGGTTTAAATTGTGTGTCCTTTCTTTTAGTTTTTAGTTTAATTGGTAACATCAGGATTGTTAAAACAAATAGTACGTATGAATGCACTCACTTCGCCACATTTGATGCAGTTTAAACCTTCCAGCCGAGCGATATGATGATTACGTGAAAACAAAGTTAAAGACGTAAAAACGAAATGAAAAACTGAATGTTCATGTTGCCTCCTGCGATGGTATTATAAAATACGGAACTCCCATTAAAAAAAATTAAGGGTTTTTAATAGTTTATGGGTTGTTGTTTAATTTTATGCACGTTGTTTAACTGGTCCATCAGTCAAAAAAACATGTCACTGAAAAACATTTAATGAAATGGCTAATGAAGAGTGGACAATTTCTCTGCATCAATAATTGATGGAAAACTGGCATTTTTTACTAATTCATCAGTTAAATTGACCGAAGTAACTATTTAATAAGTTAGGTGCTGTTAACTGATTTATGCAGTGAAAGTCCCACTGATTCAGATTTAAAGCGTCCTCGATCAAACACAGGAATATAGATATTTTGTAACACAATTAAAAATTTTAAAGTTTTCCGTAAGGTTAAGTGATGCCTTCTTATCAACAGCTCATCAGAAGTTCTTTTACCGCATTGAAAAATTTCGCTGGTTTTTTTTTTTTTTCATTACTTAATTTTAAATTAATTTTTCACAGAGGATAGTGACAGTGTACAATGTATTTTTTTTTAAGTCCCAAAGTCAGCAAATTAGAGAAGTGCACTATCGGTCTGATTTTGAGCAGTCTGATTCAGCGCGAATCACAGCTTAAGCTGTGGAACTGGGTCGTCGATGTAATTTACGAACTCTCACGGCATTCGCTGCTACAGTTTCCAGTGATCTGGTTTACTTCGCACGTATTGACATGTCAACTGCATAGTTAATTCCAATCCGCGTTATTTTAAAGTGATAGAAAGGCACGGAGAGGGCCCACGATTGAATGCGTTGTTATATCGAATGGATTCCCCATTCGATACGAGGCCTGAGCGGAAGAGGGGAATTTTTTCAGATGATGACTCCCGCGGGAGTGTGGCGGGCAGTAATATGGTGTGGAGGTATTCTCAGAGTACTCCCTCTTGCTCTTTCCATATTCGTTCTGCCGCTGCAACACCTCTCTTTCATTCACTTAATCCCCTCTCCGGGCCAACAGGAACAACAGTTTAGTCTCAGGGCCGGGAATAGTGAAAACATTTTCATTTCAAAAGGCACGGAGGAAGTCTTTGCGTATACTGCAATATCGTTAATAATTACGCTGGTCACGAAACTCCATTATTTTGTATTTGTACATAATACCGCTCTACTTGAAGACATTACTTGTCAGCACTCTTTCCACGCATAACAAATCAGCGCGAATAGTTTTTTGCGTCGTGGCACGTCAAAATCACAATTTTTAAGTTTTTGGGGAGTGTAAATAAAGGTAAACAAAAATATTTACAGAAAATAAAAAATAGTATCCGGAAGGTCCTGTATTAATTTATTTTATGGTATGGTTTGAAAAATTTATTTTACAAAATATTATATATTGGAAAGGGCTTATTAACGTCCCCCGGTGTTATGCCTGAGGGCTTATCAGGGGATGGCTTACAAACTAACATATGACCTAACCTAAGCCAACACTCATGACTTACCTGGGATTCGAACCCAGAGCCTCCCACGCCCCAGACCAGCAGCGCACCAACAGACTGCGCCACGGGAGGCTGGCTTAAAAATTATAGACTGCTACAAATTAAACATATGCAAAACTTTCTTTACTCTGAGCAATTATTAAAAATTGTAAAAAAATTTTATAGCGTTATTTTAAAAATGTTTTTAACTATTTCGTGGTATCTTATTTCAATGTGAATTACCTATTTTCGCTGAGTGCATTAGTTTTTATTTGTTCGTCCCAAAAATCCGAAAATGTTGATGATTTTGACATGCTGTTATGAAAAGGAATATGCGGTCTCATTTTTATGCGAGGAAATAATACTTACAAGTAATGTCTAAAATTTGGAAAATATTTCGTACAAATATATAAAAACATTTTTGGTGACTAGCACACTTAATTACCATGGTTACTATGTAAAACATTACTGTTGCACACTGAACAACAGTAAGTCAGTAAAACCGTCAAGCGCCCTAAGTCAGGGTAGAGTAATGTATATGCCAAGTACTCTCACCCCGTTCTTCGTTTATGGAAAGAAAGCAGCCATTCAGAAGGCAGCTTTGCCATGTTTTCAAGTATGACGTCAAAGCAAGGAGATTTCAATATGCATTTTTGATTCAAAAAGCATTTGCATAGACATTCTTGCAGGCATGTGTTTCCATCGGACAATAATACGCCTCCCAATTTATTGTTTTTGATTATCGTATACATTTTACTTTGAATTAATATAAACGAATTATAAACTGTTGTGTGTTGATACTGCATGTCCTTTTTATTTTTTTGTTCCTGTTGTGATATTAATCCCTAACCTTTTTCACGTTTGTTTATACTGCGATTACTCTCTCCCTCGAGTAAAGCAAACAATAGATCGTGAACGCCAAAGAACAATTTATAAAAATAAAATACATACGAAACATAATAAAAAGTTAATACAATTATTCTCGATGTATATCATCTTTATTTTCATACCAAGTGAATTTTCGTTAATAAGATGTGGTTTTCTATACACCGTTTCATCCTCGCCTCCTACTTATCTTTATGTTCCAATAACCTAACCTGTCATTAAATACGCTCTATATTCATTATATTTTGCATGAGAACTATTTTTTACTAGACCTAACTAAATATAAGCAAAAGTTCTATTTTAACCAAAAATCAGATACTTCTATGTTAACACGAGTTTAAATTGCTTGCGATACGTAACATATTTAAGAAACAACAAAATTCTCCATACATGGAGTGGTTTTTCAAACCTCAGCGCAGTTCGCTGCGCACCGGCTTATTTACGAGATGTTTCGGGTTCAAGTCCCACGTAAGGCATGGCTGTGAAATATTCTCCTTGTGTGAGAATTGTCCAAAAATCCGGAGCCGGGTTCGATTCCCAATCCAGACCTCCTGATCTTGGATTTACATGGTTTTCCGAAATCACACGAGGTGAATGGCCAAATGGTTGCCTAACAAAGGCAATAACAGCCTATCCATCTGTGCTACAGATTTTCCCGAGTAACTGGTTCGGCCTATCGTTGCTCCGCTTTCGACGATGCTAAGCCATAAAAAATATATACATATATCACCCTCTACATTCCTAGTACTTTTTGACTCGAGTAAGTTATCGTGGTCGTCGAAAAAAAGCATTAACCCTGCATAACGCCCTCAGAAAACGTTCTCGTCAGAGTTCACGTTCGCAACGGTACGTTACAAACTTTCAGTTATATCAGTCAGTGGTGGCATTGGCGGTATCGCGGGGCGAACTTTGTATTGCAAAGTCGGGCCCGTAATTCAGCTGGTAACCAGGACGCGGCTCGTGTCAATCTGTNCCAGGAGGGGAGGTTTGGTGAGGAAAGCGCCGGTTCCACCGGGAACTTTTTCTGACTGCAATGAGTAATGCATAGACACCTGAAAAATTCGCAGATTCATTTCGGGGCAAGCTAGAATTCGAAACACGCGTGTTAATAAAACTTCAGCTATTGGTCCGCACGGTGTTTTGACACCTCCTGGAGAAGGCTGGCTCAATCCGTAACCTTCTACTGTGACAGCAGACAACCAATGTGCAGTTGCTATCGGCGTATTTGCACATAAGACTGGAGAGTCTAGCCTGCAGGTCATTGAACTCACGAAATTTTTCTGGATCGTGAGGTTTCGCTCGCGGCCTGTGATGAAGGCAGAGACTGCCGACCCACCAGCAACGACGTCACAAGCTGCCCGTATCGGAAAAAATAATTGAAGACACAAGCGGATGACGGTAGTATGTTACAAAGTCAAATATCGGAGTAAATTGTCATCAAAGATTCCCAAATGTAGTTTTCATCTCCATTGATTTAGATTAATCAATAAACTCGATGCATTTATTTAATCGTGACGACGCTGTGTGACAGAGAGGTACATGACATCTTCATTCACGGAGAATAGTTGTTTAAAAATGATGAGATGACACATTCATCCTCTTGTGGCTTCAATTATCAATTTGGTCCTCTGTAAGTTAACACTTCTGCTTGCGTTTCTTAGTGTATTCGTCTAGAACAAATTGTCCCACTCCACCTCGTGACATAATTAACATTGCCTTCGACTCTATTACTATAGTCTATTAGCGGTTTCTTCACACTTTTTTAATCAAACCTTTGAAAAATCACCCCATGTATAAAGTGTTTAGTTATTTCCTAAACACGCCATGTATCACAACTGTTTATACCTCTGCTAATATAAAAGTATCTTATGTGTCATTAAATTGAAGTTTCGTCAATACATTAATTATGAATTACAATATTTCATTTATAGTAAATACGAATAAAAAAACAGTGACGAATCATGTGCGTTGGTAATGCCTAGTAAGAAATAGTTGTAATGCAAAATATTATTACAACTGAGTGCGCACGAATGCGGTGCGCTGTCCATTTGGTGTAATTTTCTAGACTTAGTTAAGCTTAGTTTGCACGAAGCGGAGGAATATCCTGGAAGTAGAACTTTAGCAGGGCTGAAGAAAAGTGTGAAGTAACCGTGAATGGATTATAGTATTCAGACCTAGTTCAGGTGATACTGCACTACATTTCTGATGGTACATAATTAACTGTTAACACGTTTGTTGCACACTCCAAGTTTTTAAATCGAATAGAAAACAAATTAAAATCCACTTCCACAGAAAAGCTTCGCAAACTTTTTAAATTAAATATTCTGTCAGAGAAATGTGTTTTTTTCTTTGACTTATTTCATACGCTGTGAATTTTTAGCATTTTTGTGGCGCAAGATATTATTACAAATGAATGTGAAAGAGTATATGTCTATTCAGATAAAAAGTGTGTATGACATTACTGATTAAAACTTTTTCATACTGTGATGATAAAGTTTCGTGAGTTATTATTAGTTTACTAGATGAAATAAATGAAGTTATGCGAGTATTGTTGGACGCTCTGCCGTCTCAGTGTAACAACCGGGACCGAAAAAAATATATTCCATTTACGCACACGTAAATATAAAATATGTATGTTACGCCCATCCTACCCGCCTGCAATACTTACCGAAGGCGAAACAACTTCAACGAGACGTTGCTCGGGACTTCTGAAGACATCCGAAGTAAGACCTCTTCCTGACGGTGCAGGTGCGGGTAGAGTGCTAACCCGCGTGTCTCCGCGTGCGGGCGTTGACGCCTTATTTCACACGAGCAGGCCGGTAGTAGCGGTGTTAACCCGCGTGGCGAGATGGTGAAGTTGTCACAGTTGGACGTGTGTTTGTGCAATGTGCGGTAGTGTGTTGGGTTTCCGTGCAGGATTTGTATTCGAAATGAACAAAAAAAAGGAACGTGTAGTGTATCTATTGTCGTTGAGAAGGCAAACAAGGTGTACAAACAAATGGGTGCATCTCGTTAATGCAGACAATCCGTTACTGGGTGATTTTAATAGCCTTTTGCATCGATTGAGAAATGACTGTGCGAGCATATCAACATTTGACGAGTGCGTTTCATAACATGTGCAAAATACTTAGGAGCTGGCGTGGCCTACGCCATAGTTTTGGCTCGGGTGGGTTATCAGCGGACCCGCTGGTATTTGCGACGCCCCATGTGAAATGCCCCATGTACAGTATCAGGCAAACATTGAAGTGGGTTGTCTCCACATTCGATCGGGCATGCTACGTCTGAAAAGGGGCCTAAGCTGGGTTGGGTGAGGTCGGCCTGGTACGAGGGTCAAGTTGTCCGTCGTATCAACAGTCCAAATGAGTTGAATGGGGTAACCGCAGACTGACTACAGACGGCACGACGGTCCGCAATGACTGATCGTTCCCTCGTCCGCCGTCAAGGTGGGCCGCCTGGGTAGGCCCCCGAACGGTGCGCAGAGCTCCAGTAGAAAACGTTTTATTAGAAAACCATCCAGCGTGTCTGAGTGAGGCCTGCTTACGAATAGCGTTTAAGAAACGTTACGCGTCTGTATACGTTTTTACAGTTTCTCCATTTCTCTCTAAAGCATGTTTTTTGTGATAGTGAAAATCGCTCAAACGGGTGTTTTCGCTGTCATTTTTAGGTATAAACATTCCGGTACAAAAGCATTAAAAGGAATAGGGCCGTGCATCAAACCTTTATTTTTATTATCACGTCATAAAATGGTAGAGTCTCCGATGAAAGTCTCATAAAGGCGCGTTATCGGCGGCAAGACTGCACGCCAGTTCAGTGCTAGGCGCGTAGAGGCGATGATAGTGTTGATGAGCGTGTCTTGGTCGCTCCTAGCGCCTTCGCACTTTTAGGCCTCAGACGTGCAAAATTCCTTCAACCAGGCGGCCACCTTAAGCTGGAGCGCTGCTCGCGCCTTGCTGCTTGCCGAGTGAGACCCATAGACTAAATACATTGAGTAAAGATATGCATATAGTGGAATACTCCTGTTAAAGTTTCTAGCCACTTCAGCAGGTAATAATCTGTAGTTCTTGGTATGAACACCACGTAGCGCTAGTCCATTTTCGTGGCGGCTGCGTGGGGAAGTCGGCAGCGTTGCCACTGTGATATCTACTCTATCTCTCACACACTCTACGCCATCTCTGTCGCTCCCAGACCAAACTCCACAACAGTAGAACATGCCNTTGGTATGAACACCACGTAGCGCTAGTCCATTTTCGTGGCGGCTGCGTGGAGAAGTCGGCAGCGTTGCCACTGTGATATCTACTCTATCTCTCACACACTCTACGCCATCTCTGTCGCTCCCAGACCAAACTCCACAACAGTAGAACATGTCCTGAATGTCTGCTATGCCCACGAAGCTGGGACAGACTAGATGGACACCCGAGTAATTACCTCAAGTCGTATATGTCCGTTTACGAAATGATTACGAGTTCTGTAAAACGTATGTATGTACAAAATGAAACTTAATGCACGCGTAAGCATCGGGAAACGTTGCAAATTACTCACACGGTCATAATAAATAAATAAACACAACTTTATAAAATACGCTATAACTGTGGATTCAGCTATTGTATATGCATAATCACACAGACATTCTGTAGGTTTTGTGTGTAGCTCAATGGGTTGGTGCGCGGGTCTGCACCCCATAATGTTAGTCTTCAGATTTCAAATCTCCGTCGTGAAAATAGATTTTTTTNGGGTTGGTGCGCGGGTCTGCACCCCATAATGTTAGTCTTCAGATTTCAAATCTCCGTCGTGAAAATAGATTTTTTTATGTGATACATTATTGCTGTTTATACCTTATGTTATTGTTAGAAGACTTTTATTTCCAGAATCACTTTGTNTTTTTTATGTGATACATTATTGCTGTTTATACCTTATGTTATTGTTAGAAGACTTTTATTTCCAGAATCACTTTGTCTATACGCAATAATACGTAAGTAACAGCACCGTGCAATCGACTAGCTCTTGTTGTTTGTTAATCAAATCGTTTGGTTTATAAAGTAGATAATTTGAGCTGTGTAGTGAGATTAACGTTAACAGGCACACACAAAATCCTTCAGTATAATATTGTGATAAATTTTGCCTTCTTTTGGCCTTCTAACCGTTAAAGCTTGTTAAATTACGGAAAGCACGAGATTGATTATTATGCTCATTAAAGATACATTTGTAAATACGGTGGCTCTGTCCTTTCTTCTCTTCTGCTATAGAAACCTGTGTGTCTTCTGTTGTGCTCATGGGTATAACAGAATGTAGCAGAAATTGGGTATCGTGTAGTGCCGGCTTAAATNCTGTGTGTCTTCTGTTGTGCTCATGGGTATAACAGAATGTAGCAGAAATTGGGTATCGTGTAGTGCCGGCTTAAATGACTCATGCCTCTAGCAGAATTTAGGCAGCGAAAACTTCATAAAACCTTTTAAATATCAGAAGACATGCTATTTTGAAAATATGATACACTACATACTGCTAGTATCTTAGCAACATATTAAAATTAACACTGTTAAGTGGCAAGGGAATGCTAGTGANTTAGTGGTAGGAGAATGCTAGTAAAGAGGAGAAAATACCCACGATGAACGAATCGAAACTAAATTTGCTGTATGAATTAACACTCCTCGTTATGAAGATGATCTTACATGTTATAAAATATATTTCGTTCGTATAGTATAATCGTGCAAACAGAACGAGTGGTCATTAACGAAAAAAGTATTTATTTATTTATTCAACAAAACATGGGGCACAGAGAACATAACTACGTTTAGGAAAAGTAAATTAAAATTTTGTAAATATGCCACGAAGTTAACACACAAGGATGTCCTACTGTCACAAATAATTCAAATTGCTGCATATTGTTCGTAAATTGTTATAATTATTCATTTATAGTCTAGGAGATGACAAACATTCCAGAGTACACGAAATAATTTTGACACAGTGAAGATATTTACAAATAATGTATGTGCTTCTTGGTAACAACTCTTCTTATCGGCTCTCAATACCTCGCTGTTAAGAGCCACCCAAATCTCTTCACTCACAATAATCTACCTAAATTCGATTTCTACAAGGAAGTATTTTTGTAGCATCAAGCAGTATTTCATACTCTTGGCAATACTTCCCTGTTTGCAAACTCAATTCCAGAGTATTTGTATTCCGCACAACTAAATATGCAGGCCTACATATATGTTTTATTTTATTATTGTGTCACGATGGAAGTTGGAATAACCAAGCAGCCTTAGAATTTCAAGCAATTTTTACAGGACGAATAAGATTGTGGCATACAATTTGCAACGGTAGTTACGCCACAAAAAACATCTGAAACCATAAGTGATTCGTAAGGGCAGTATGTATTTAAAAATATGGAGCTGAACGTCTAGCTATCTGAAAATATTGCAGAAAAATTGCAGACGTGATACTGAGAATCTGGATAGTCTGTGAATAAATAAATAAGTGCAGTCTTTGCAAAACGTTTCACTTATGAAATTAATATATGGAAATAACATGGGTTGCCACAGATATTTGACTTTGTTTTACGTGATGCGGAAGAACTATTATGTTTAGTGACGTGTTATTAGTCACCTATTTCGGAATTTACGGTTTAGTTGGCCTTATTTCATTACTCTATGCTCAACCATCTTCGAGAATATCTTCACTTTAATTCCCCCTTTTTAAAAGTACAATTAACTGCAAGTAGGTAAACCCTCTTTACACTTGATCTGAGTATTCTATACTACATGGAATCTATAAAATCACTTCAAAACCAAACTTATACGAGGATGATGCACTCATTGACGCAGGTTTTGTTGGCTGACGTGTAAGTTTGAAAACGCCAGGCATGCGGCAAAATAATTCCTACATTGACGTTTGAAAACTCATTTTCCGCAAAGTTTTTGTAAGGAGAGAATTAATTAATTACCTCGAGAGCGTGGATGCTTCTAATGTATGGATGTAACGTACACTCACGTAAAATTATTTTCACCCCATCTGGTAATGCACACGTTCAACTCTAATGATTGAGTGTTGTCCACCGACCAGGCAAAAACTCAACGCAACCATTTCCATCAATTTCAAAACGCTTTTATATAATCCATCATTGTTACACAAAGCGCTCTTTCTTCTGATATAATTCAATGCGAGATAATTCTGATAACAATAATTTGGAGAATATAATATGTCAGCAGTAAGTTCTGCAGAAGTCGTAAATCTTAGTTACTCACGCATTGTCTGAACAGCGTTCCATTTCAAATATTTTCTGCAATATCTGCGTTAAACTATTGCATATATTTGCCTAAAAAAATACAAGTATCACCCGTATGGTTCACTTTAAACCATTATTCATGTGCTTGTTTAATTCATTTATTCGTGGTGAACATGCAACCGTGATTTTTCAATCGAAATTACATTAAATATATACTTAAATTAATGCAATGTTTACTTTTGCTGAAGCTGTGGCACTTANCAATCGAAATTACATTAAATATATACTTAAATTAATGCAATGTTTACTTTTGCTGAAGCTGTGGCACTTACTATGGATAACCTTCCATTTTAATTTCGTTAGAGTAAGTTTTTTTTTTCGTAACAATACACTGATTTGGAACTTCCCAAAACGTATTTTTAATTGAACGGAAAATGTCGTCTAGTATTTGTAGAACCGAGATCCTTATTTTCCTTATTATATTATAGATTAAGTAAGTTCTGTGAATTTTATGCTTTTTTCGCGTGTATATTTCTTGGGCCTTTTATAAACTGTACTGTAAATCCAGACAAGGGATTTGTTTGTTAAGTTATAACCAAATCCGATTCATAATTCACCACTTTTGAAAGGTCTGCTCAGTATTTTTTTATGTCCGAAGTTCTATGTACATGAATACATAAGTAAGTTAACATAACTGTTTGCCCATATTTGCAGTTTGGTTTTCTTCTTTTGCATGTAGTATTTGAAAACCTGGCGTATTCACATCTACAAAGAAGAATAAATCAAGGAAGAAGAGTCGAATATTTCAACTTTCTCATTTATATCACGTATAAATTGATACGTCCGATGTATGTATGTATGTATGTACGTATGCATTCATGTACTGTTGAAAGATCGACAAAATAAACTAAACTACAAGCACGTTATGTACCCTCACGTAAATGTAACAATTAAAATAGTTATTTACCTAATGATTAGTGTGAACTGTGCGTTTTTAAGAAAAAATTCAATAGAATTAAATCTACACTAAAGGACTTGTGTGTAAAACAAAAAGAGCTGATCTCAGCGACCATCACTTTACAAATTAAGTGTTTAAAGCGTGGAACTACTTTCCTTAGTCCGCTACCAATTTTAAGGGTGCGTGGCAGCCGGTGGATACGTAATAATATGCAGATGGTCGATGTCAATTCTAAAGATTTTCTTTAAAAGTGTTTAATTAAAAGTGAACCAGTAATGTCTGGTTATTTAATAGATATTTGAATACCTCACCAGTACTGAACCTTACCTACCCCATTATACTATTAGAGGTGAATTAAATTATCTTCAAGAGTGTAAGGCCAGAATATTAACCTTTTAACTATTTCTACTAAAAGTTTCAGAGCCGTATTCTGTCGACGATTATTGCCCGAATGCTTGATCCGTGTATCGTGGCACGTCATACACGTGTTTGTTAACGCATAAATGCGTTTTACATTCTGTGTGGTCATGAGAAGTGTTTTTTCCTATCCCTAGTTATGTAATTTGTAAGCAGCTTATGAGTGTGTTTCAAATAAAACTTTTCCAATAGAAATGTCAGAATGTTTACGATNTTATGTAATTTGTAAGCAGCTTATGAGTGTGTTTCAAATAAAACTTTTCCAATAGAAATGTCAGAATGTTTACGATATCGATTTCCTTACCAAACAATCCCCCATTAAGGAAAACTCGGGGAATACACGTTGCGAATTGCAAAAATATTTTGACAGCATTTTAATGTAGCTAAAATTACCATTTTAAGATTTTTTTCNAATACACGTTGCGAATTGCAAAAATATTTTGACAGCATTTTAATGTAGCTAAAATTACCATTTTAAGATTTTTTTCTGTTACGAACATCAGGTAACTGCGACCTTATGCTACACGCTGCATGCCAATCAAGCGCACTGCGCGTGNCTGTGTGTCTTCTGTTGTGCTCATGGGTATAACAGAATGTAGCAGAAATTGGGTATCGTGTAGTGCCGGCTTAAACGACTCATGCCTCTAGCAGAATTTAGGCAGCGAAAACTTCATAAAACCTTTTAAATATCAGAAGACATGCTATTTTGAAAATATGATACACTACATACTGCTAGTATCTTAGCAACATATTAAAATTAACACTTTAGTGGTAGGAGAATGCTAGTAAAGAGGAGAAAATACCCACGATGAACGAATCGAAACTAAATTTGCTGTATGAATTAACACTCCTCGTTATGAAGATGATCTTACATGTTATAAAATATATTTAGTTCGTATAGTATAATCGTGCAAACAGAACGAGTGGTCATCAACGAAAAAAGTATTTATTTATTTATTCAACAAAACATGGGGCACAGAGAACATAACTACGTTTAGGAAAAGTAAANAACGAAAAAAGTATTTATTTATTTATTCAACAAAACATGGGGCACAGAGAACATAACTACGTTTAGGAAAAGTAAATTAAAATTTTGTAAATATGCCACGAAGTTAACACACAAGGATGTCCTACTGTCACAAATAATTCAAATTGCTGCATATTGTTCGTAAATTGTTATAATTATTCATTTATAGTCTAGGAGATGACAAACATTCCAGAGTACACGAAATAATTTTGACACAGTGAAGATATTTACAAATAATGTATGTGCTTCTTGGTAACAACTCTTCTTATCGGCTTTCAATACCTCGCTGTTAAGAGCCACCCAAATCTCTTCACTCACAATAATCTACCTAAATTCGATTTCTACAAGGAAGTATTTTTGTAGCATCAAGCAGTATTTCATACTCTTGGCAATACTTCCCTGTTTGCAAACTCAATTCCAGAGTATTTGTATTCCGCACAACTAAATATGCAGGCCTACATATATGTTTTATTTTATTATTGTGTCACGATGGAAGTTGGAATAACCAAGCAGCCTTAGAATTTCAAGCAATTTTTACAGGACGAATAAGATTGTGGCATACAATTTGCAACGGTAGTTACGCCACAAAAAACATCTGAAACCATAAGTGATTCGTAAGGGCAGTAAGTATTTTAAAATATGGAGCTGAACGTCTAGCTATCTGAAAATATTGCAGAAAAATTGCAGACGTGATACTGAGAATCTGGATAGTCTGTGAATAAAAGAAGAAGTGCAGTCTTTGCAAAACGTTTCACTTAGGAAATTAATATATGAAAATAACATGGGTTGCCACAGATCTTTGGCTTTGTTTCACGTGATGCGGAAAAATTATTACGTTTAGTGACGCGTTATTAGTCACCTATTTCGGAATTTACGGTTTAGTTGGCCTTATTTCATTACTCTAAGCTCAACCGTATTCGAGAATATCTTCACTTTAATTCCCCCTTTTTAAAAGTATAATTAATGAAAAGTAGGTAAACCCTCTTTACACTCGATCTGAGTATTATGTACTACATGGAACCTATAAAATCACTTGAAAACCAAACGTATACGAGGATGATGCACTCATTGACGCAGGTTTTGTTGGCTGACGCGTAAGTTTGTAAACGCCAGGCATGTGGCGAAATAATTCCTACATTGACGTTTGAAAACTCATTTTCCGCAAAGTTTTTGTAAGGAGAGAATTAATTAATTGCCTCGAGAGCATGGATGCTTCTAATGTATGAATGTAACGTACACTCACGTAAAATTATTTTCACTCCATCTGGTAATGCACACGTTCAACTCTATTGATTGAGTGTTGTCCACCGAACAGGAGAAAACCCAATCAAAGCAACCATTTCCATCAATTCAAAACGCTTTTATATAATCCGTCATTGTTGAAAAAAGCGCCCTTTCTTCTGATATAATTCAATGCGAGGTAATTCTGATAACAATCATTTGGATAATAATACATGTCAGCAGTAAGTTCTGCAGAAGTCGTAAATCTTAGTTACTCACGCATTGTCTGGACAGCGTTCCATTTCAAATATTTTCTGCAATATCTGCGATAAACTATTGCATATATTTGCCTAAAAAAATACAAGTATCACCCGTATGGTTTACTTTAAACCATTATTCATGTGCTTGTTTAATTCATTTATTCGTTGTGAACATGCAACCGTAATTTTTCAATCGAAATTACATTAAATATATACTTAAATTAATGCAATGTTTACTTTTGCTGAAGCTGTGGCACTTACTATGTATAAACTTCCATTTTAATTTCGTTAGAGTAAGTTTTTTTTTTCGTAACAATACACTGATTTGGAACTTCCCAAAACGTATTTTTAATTGAACGGAAAATGTCGTCTAGTATTTGTAGAACCGAGATCCTTATTTTCCTTATTCTATTATAGATTAAGTAAGTTCTGTGAATTTTATGCTTTTTTCGCGTGTATATTTCTTGGGCCTTTTATAAACTGTACTGTAAATCCAGACAAGGGATTTGTTTGTTAAGTTATAACCAAATCCGATTCATAATTCACCACTTTTGAAAGGTCTGCTCAGTATTTTTTTATGTCCGAAGTTCTATGTACATGAATACATAAGTAAGTTAACATAACTGTTTGCCCATATTTGCAGTTTGGTTTTCTTCTTTTGCATGTAGTATTTGAAAACCTGGCGTATTCACATCTACAAAGAAGAATAAATCAAGGAAAAAGAGTCGAATATTTCAACTTTCTCATTTGTATCACGTATAAATTGATACGTCCGATGTATGTATGTATGTATGTATGCATTCATGTACTGTTGAAAGATCGACAAAATAAACTAAACTACAAGCACGTTATGTACCCTCACGTAAATGTAACAATTAAAATAGTTATTTACCTAATGATTAGTGTGAACTGTGCGTTTTTAAGAAAAAATTCAATAGAATTAAATCTACACTAAAGGACTTGTGTGTAAAACAAAAAGAGCTGATCTCAGCGACCACCACTGTAAAAATTAAGTGTTAAACGCGTGGAACTACTTTCCTTAGTCCGCTACCAATTTTAAGGGTGCGTGGCAGCCGGTGGATACGTAATAATATGCAGATGGTCGATGTCAATTCTAAAGATTTTCTTTAAAAGTGTTTAATTAAAAGTGAACCAGTAATGTCTGGTTATTTAATAGATATTTGAATACCTCACCAGTACTGAACCTTACCTACCCCATTATACTATTAGAGGTGAATTAAATTATCTTCAAGAGTGTAAGGCCAGAATATTAACCTTTTAACTATTTCTACTAAAAGTTTCAGAGCCGTATTCTGTCGACGATTATTGCCCGAATGCTTGATCCGTGTATCGTAGCACGTCATACACGTGTTTGTTAACGCATTAATGCGTTTTACATTCTGTGTGGTCATGAGAAGTGTTTTTTCCTATCCCTACTTATGTAATTTGTAAGCAGCTTATGAGTGTGTTTCAAATAAAACTTTTCCAATAGAAATGTCAGAATGTTTACGATATCGATTTCCTTACCAAACAATCCCCCATTAAGGAAAACTCGGGGAATACACGTTGCGAATTGCAAAAATATTTTGACAGCATTTTAATGTAGCTAAAATTACCATTTTAAGATTTTTTTCTGTTACGAACATCAGGTAACTGCGACCTTATGCTACACGCTGCATGCCAATCAAGCGCACTGCGCGTGTAAAAGTGATAAAGCATTCAGCGAGCACGGCATTTGCTGCCCTACCGCCAAGAAGACAAACAAGGTGCAGATAATAAGGCATCGTAGAAACATTTCTACCTGCACTCAACGGCGGGCAGCAAACAGCTTGGCTCCGCTCTGACATCTTTCTAACACAAACACAACGGCAGCTACTAGTCTGTCGTTCTCACCTTCTAGTTTGTGTTATTTATCTCCCACGTTGGAGACACGTTCTATCATTCGTGTTATGAGTGCAGCGCCTTTGCAATGATTGTTTCTCCTCAAAAATTCCAACTACAGTGGCGGATAAAGCTTTTCAGATTTTCGTTCCAAATTGTAAAGAGATTCTAAAGAAAAAAAATGAAACTAGAAGCCGTATAAACAGTTAAATACGTTAAATAGGATTATTTTAAATACTAATGACATACAGTTCTTACAAAACCTTTTTTTGAAATTATTGAAAAAATTCTCTGTACATTTAGTTTTTGTCATGAAATGTCCGAGCAAAGTATCTGGCCGTTTGTGATGGTGTAGAGTGGACAGATTTAACAGCAGTTGTACTTTTGTGCCACAGTCAGTAAGTTCGTAGACTTGCGCCCAGAGTGTAGGAATCCACGCACCCCGGCGTCCGCGAACTTATTGACTGTGCAGAGTCGGTCAAAAGTTGAAGACTACAGTGTAATTAATATAACTAAGCACATTGCAGAGCCTAAACCTTTGGCCCGAGATTTCTGTGAATTTTTTTCCTATGTACTTACTTCAATTAGAGTGCACAGACTTCAGTTGAATACCTCAGCAACCCATTTATATGAGAAGTATATTATAATGTACTTCAAGAGTATGTGGTCTGGAAATGCGATAATACTAAATAATGTTTTTATAAGTTTCGATGTTGTAGTGTGTATCTGAGTATTGCCTTAGTGCAAGATCAGTGCATCATAACACGTAATCCACGTGCTTATTTACACTTAAATGCGTTGTACTTTCTGCGTGAAGTCTTGAGATGTGATTTTTATTACCAACCCTTCGTGCCTAATTTGTAAGCAGCTTATTAGCGGGCTTGAAAGACAACAACTAAACTTCACATCCATTTTATATTTTATATATATATAATATGCAGAATGTTCCATGCCCTTGCAAGTATTACCATACAACATTTTTCTTAGAAAGAGTGTGATTTGGGTGCCACTCTGCACCCAAATTGAAAATTTTGAAAATAGTGTACTTTTATTGTTTACTATTTTTTTATTTATACTTAAGGGCCCTTTTTTAAGTGTTCTTTATGATGCTTTATTACGAGACCGTTGAGCAATTAATCTGAGCTGGCTCTCTCTCTCTCTTTCTCTCTCTTATTTTATTTCTCTTTTGCCCTACAAATGGCGTACAAGGACAATTTTATTTTGTTCTTGCTTTTCACTTGAGTTCCATTTGCAGAATTTATTGCGTTCATTGTGTAAACATTGGGGGGAGAAAGCGTGTCCACTGACGTTAATTGACAAATTATTGGCACTTGGAATTGTAAAAGCTCATGCAGAGAAGTTAGTCAGAAGTTGAATGTAAGTAAAACATGTGTTACGAATACAATAACAAGTATCAGTCGTCACGTGCAGTTAATAGCAAACCGCGCAGCGATCAACTGACAGCAACAAATCTACGGCAAGATGGACCATGGTTATAAACCAGTATAGTCTCTCCGCGGTATCTTTGAATCTGTTTTTAATCAAACATTTTAAAAATCACCCCATGTTCGGTTGTTTCCTGAATACGCCGTATATCACAAGCGTTTTATACATCTGTCAACATAAAAGCATCGTATTTTCTGTTGAATTGAACTACCACTTATTTCGTTCATAGCGAGTATGAATATAAACAAAAAGAAAACAGGTGTGTCGTAATGCCTAGTAAGAAATAGTTCTCGTGCAAATTATTATTAAACTTGTTGCACACAAGTGCGGTTCGTTGTCCGTTTGGCGTAATTTTGTAGACTTCGTTAAGCTTTGCTTGCATGGGGCGGAGCAATAGCCTGATAGTAAAACTTTAGCATGTCTAAAAAAAAAAAANGCAATAGCCTGATAGTAAAACTTTAGCATGTCTAAAAAAAAAAAAAAAAAAGTAGGAAGTAACCATGGATGGACTGTGTGTTTCGACACTGCAACAGAATATGATCCGTGGAAATGTGGATTTCTCAAAGTATCACTTCGCCCGTACCGCAAGCGGGGGTCGCTTTGTGACAAATATAGGGTGACTTTGTGACACACAACATATCATTTAAATATCCGCCTGTTTTAATTGGGTGTTTCAGACATTCAATGGTGCCAATTCAATCACTGAACATTTGAAACAGCCTCTATAAAATTAAAGAAAATTTGTAAAAAAAAAATTGTGAAAAACATTAGTGTCACAAAGTCGCCCACTCTGTCACAAAGTTACCCCCGCTTACGGTAGTTGGAATAAATAGTTTGCCAATTTAGCTAGTGGTGTAGAACTTTTGGCCAGTGCTGTATTAGGTGTGCATCCCTAGGACGGGGTAGGGGCAAGAAGACGTGGGCTGGAGGGTTATATATTTATAGGTTATTAATGGTAAAGTGAGCACTTTTGAAAGCCCTCTCATTTGAGATAATAGTCAATAAAAAATATTTTATTTTAGCCTTAGACGGTAACTTCCAGGTGCTGTAGAATACACGTAATGTTTATTACTTACATTGCAATATTAATTGTAAAAAAAATGGCTGAAAGAAAAAAGTAACTAGGGCCTTAGAAGTGCTCACTCGACCGCGAACAGACTGTACTCAGACTCACGGGCGGCGAGGTGAGCAGCGCTATGGCTTCGCTGAGGTGCTTCAGGCTGAGCGCGTCCCTGGCGTCGTCCTCGGCGACGGTCGTCGCAGCGTGGGTCGT
>NQII01005535.1:126166-154571 GCA_002778355.1 Clitarchus hookeri
ACTACAATATATAGTATGAAGCGATGTACGCATCGCCGACACATTTCCTTCCATCCATCATATTTTTACGACCCTAAAAGTTTTTCTTACTTTCATAGAGATATATACTTTTGACGCAGACAGGTCTGTCAGGTCATCTGGAAGAATTTCGAACCTAATAAAAAGTGTGGCGTATTTACTATTTCCGAGACCTCGGAACGCCTTAAGACCGACTCTTGCTCAATCGCCACTTGCCTCGATGTCTCCGCGCACAAGGCGCTCAACTGGCGTGCAGTCTTTCCGTCGGCGACTCGCCTTTACGTTTCTTTAACCGGTAATCCTGTATTTTTATGTCACGTTAATAAAAAATAAAAGTATGATGCGTGTCTACATACCAACTGTGAAGTTTCTGTACAGAAAATTTAGCTCGTAAATCCGATTCCGAAAACACCCGCTCTGGCAATTTTTACGTCCAAAAAAAATAATCCTTAAATTGGCAGCGATGCACATAAGATTCAAAATTGTAAAATAACAAAATTTCTAGGTGCTGGTCTAGACAGTTTTCTCCATTGGAAAGAACGTGTCAATAATCTTTCAAAGAAGTTAAGTACTGCGTGTTTCACTATTCACCACTTGGCCTCAATATTATCACCTGCTATACTTGAACAAGTTTATTTTGCTCAATTCCATGTGTTTAATGTCTTATGGCATAACGTACTTGGAGCAGCAAAAATAGTTATAAAATGGTATGTTCTGTTGCACCTGACGCCTGGCGGGAGACGAGTGACGAGCCACGGCCATCTTGGATGACGCCACGAGTCAAACATACTGCTCTGTCATTCCTTCCCAACGGCGGCCATTTTGTCAGACAGTACCATATATCCTGCTCAGTCATTCCTGATCAGTAGCTGCCATATTGTTCCCTACTCCATACTCTTGCATTCCAAACGAGGGGTTTTCTCCGAGGGCTCCTGAATTCCATCGTTTTTCATTCTCTTGCATCTTGTTCCCTACTTCATGCTATAGCATTCCAGGTGAGGGGGGTCATTCCTTATCGACGGCGGCCAATTTCCCAGCCAGTACAGGCCATCTTACTTCGCATTCTTGCATTCCAAGCGAGGAGGTTTTATCTGAGTCTTCCCGAATTCTAACCGCGACCATCTTGGATGATGTCACGAGGCAACTTCTCTCATTCCTTGAGAATATTTTGTTAGTTCACTCGTTGTCTGCAGGAGCACCCTAGCATCAGGGAGTATAATTCAAACAATAACCGCCAGTAGCGCTTGGAATTTAGTAGTTTGGGAACTCAAAAAATACAGGAGGCGTGCGGGATCGTTCCGTCCACCCTTGAGTTGACTATTCGGCGTCTTGAACACACGACCACCAGTGCATGGGATGTTTNTGCGGGATCGTTCCGTCCACCCTTGAGTTGACTATTCGGCGTCTTGAACACACGACCACCAGTGCATGGGATGTTAACGAAGACGAAATAAAGTACATACACGCACTGGCCTACACACTCGACAGACAATAAACTTGTGAACGTGAAAAAAAATTATCGACATTGATTAAGAAATATAATAAATGCACACATCATCATTCAGAATATATACTCACACTTCTTATATGTTTAATAAAATACCGACAGTCTATCCAGTACCAAGACCGCAGTCCTGCACATTTATAATAAAAAACAAAAGGGACAAGCTGCGACCATCTGTAAATTAATAGAGCGAAAAAAAATATTGTCAGCCTACCCAGTACCGAGGCTGCAGTTTTGCACGTTTATAATAAACGTACATCTTTAACTTTATGGCTGTTAACCTTGAAAGATACTATACGTAGATCGCACGCACGTTCAATACAAGTGGAAGACAGCTGACCTCGAACGAAATGATAGAAAACACTAATGAATTTGAGCTCGGACAGTGTGGTCCCAGACGAACAACAGTTTAGACTCCTATTCCGTAATCACCTCCATCAGCAGTCCCCACCAATCCCTCAGTAAAAAAATACGAATAGTCTCAGAAGATAACACCTGTTTAGATACATGCATCAAACACACAGAGGGAATATAGTGTCTGAATAAAATGTACACAGCACAATTTCCAACAATGAATTTATTTACATTTAAAAAAAAATACATTCAATTGTAGTAAATATGTGTTAAACCACATACACATATCTCTTGCAGGACAATTACATGTCAGTAAGTGCAGACCTCGGTATCCAGCAATTGTGACTAGAATCGAAACCTAGCCATTTCACGAACAGCTGTCTACCTTTTCTCTGCAACATCTTCTCGACCAAATATATGTCTGAAAACTCTTGTTCGTAAAATCCCCTCCCTTCAGCGGTTCACCATTCATATCGACGAATTGATACGTCCATGGTTCGTAATGACGAACCTTGTCGATCCCGTAGACTTCACTGCTCCAGTTTGGAGTGTACTATTTTGCAAATTTTCCCTTCACACGAGATATTTGAACATAGTCGCCAATCTTCGCTTTAGTCTTGCGTCTGTCAAACCTGTTCACATTCTTGAACACAGTCGACAGCAAATAATCGTCCGTAACGTCCACTGGCCGCATATGGATGGTCCGGTGCACTCGCCCATTGCAGTCGGAAATCAAACGCGGTAGTAAGTCCAGCCAAATGTAACTACCCTGCGACGAAAATTCACGCCACATGGCATTCTTCAGAGTGTGGTTAAATCGTTCCATGATGGAGGCCTCCTTATCGCCGAGCATGCTGTAGGGATTGATTTAATTTGCATCTATTAGAGAACAGACGGCGGGATTGTAGAATTATCTGCAAAGATATGTCTGCATATTCTTAGGTGCTCATTTATCTTGTAAAACAGACTTCATCGCAGTCGCTACATCTTCGCCACATATCCGGCGAACCGGCACTGCTCATCCATATTTGCTGAAACATTTTATGGCAGTCAACATGTATTTATAGCCCTTATTAACAGAGTCAAACAGGGTAATTTCAACCAGGTCAGCCTGGTACAGATCTCTCAGTCCAAAGACGAGTACTCTTCGCCTGCGATAATTGCGTCGTGCAGGCCGGTGAAGCTCGGCGGCGATCTGTGCATGTGGCATTAGTATATGTAGCCACCTTCACACAATACTTTCACGATATTCACAATCTCATTCGTATGTGATTGATTGCCAGCTTGTTGAGATGCGATTAGCAGCTGCAGACACGATACGAGCTCATTCACATCGTTCCAGAACACATACTCGAGCTTACTGTCCCCATCANACATGCTGTAGGGATTGATTTAATTTGCATCTATTAGAAAACAGACGGCGGGATTGTAGAATTATCTGCAAAGATATGTCTGCATATTCTTAGGTGCTCCTTTATCTTGTAAAACAGACTTCATCGCAGTCGCTACATCTTCGCCACATATCCGGCGAACCGGCACTGCTCGTCCATATTTGCTGAAACATTTTATGGCAGTCAAGATGTATTTATAGCCCTTATTAACAGAGTCAAACAGGGTAATTTCAACCAGGTCAGCCTGGTACAGATCTCTCAGTCCAAAGACGAGTACTCTTCGCCTGCGATAATTGCGTCGTGCAGGCCGGTGAAGCTCGGCGGCGATCTGTGCATGTGGCATTAGTATATGTAGCCACCTTCACACAATACTTTCACGATATTCACAATCTCATTCGTATGTGATTGATTGCCAGCTTGTTGAGATGCGATTAGCAGCTGCAGACACGATACGAGCTCATTCACATCGTTCCAGAACACATACTCGAGCTTACTGTCCCCATCAAAATTCGAAGCCACGCCCGAACTCTCGCTATGCCGATGTCCGGAAAAAGTCGGCAACAATTCTAAATTTCGGATGTCTCATCCTTAATGCGTTGCCTGAAGCATCATTGTCAGCTAAATGTGCACTCGTGAGGCTAAGTAATCTCTTTTACCGGCGAAGAGCCTCCCACGAGAACCCACCAGGTTCACGCTTAAACAGCAATTCATAGAGGCCTGGGATCGGACGAAAGAAGCGCTATTAAGGTCCCTGACCATCCGCCCACTCACNACTCTCGCTATGCCGATGTCCGGAAAAAGTCGGCAACAATTCTAAATTTCGGATGTCTCATCCTTAATGCGTTGCTGGAAGCATCATTGTCAGATAAATGTGCACTCGTGAGGCTGAGTAATCTCTTTTACCGGCGAAGAGCCTCCCACGAGAACCCACCAGGTTCACGATTAAACAGCAATTCATAGAGGCCTGGGATCGGACGAAAGAAGCGCTATTAAGGTCCCTGACCATCCGCCCACTCACCAACATAGACATACGGAAGTTTTCCCGCAAATTAAAAATAGACCATTTCCGAGGCGTGTTCATGAGTGACCGCCTACCGCACCGCACGAAGCGAGTCGAGTGCGGTATAGTAAACCTAGATACCAGCCTCGGGCCGGGAACCCATTTGACTGCGTATAAAAAGTACGGCGACAGGGTAGAATAATTTGACAGTTATGGTAAGTTAAGGGCCCCACCCGAACTGAAAACGTATTTGAGAGGAGCGAGATTACACTACAACCACGAGGCCGAGTAACTGCCACGAGAATGGAACTGTGGACACCTATGTCTTCTCTTCCTTTCAAGGTAGATATATACTTAACAGGGGTGCACTATGTGTAAGCATCAGTCATGCCGTAACCCTGATCGTGTCGGGAAATAGCTCGGAATCGCGTTCCACGCACTTTCCCCCGCTCAGCCTGGCCGGCGCGTGATCCGTCACGGTGATATATTTTCAAACTTACTTCTCCGTATCGAGCATAGATGAACGCAATTGTATGTTTCGTTACGTCAAGGACGGTAAGAGAGGAGAGAGGTACGTGTACCCACAGGTTCGTATGAGATTGAAGATATAGGCGCTTGCCTTAAGCGTGCACTGGGGCCAGATGTGCCGTTGGTGCTGCGAGGTAATGCAAATACGCTACACTGCAAGATGTAGTGTTCTGCACAGATAGACTTCACGCAAAGCGATACGCTTGCCGCCATGCTGGGCTTCGAGAACGTAAAGTACGAAGTGAAAAAAAAACGCACGAATCTACCCTGCCGGTAAACGTCTTCCCCGTTAACACTATAAGAATAAATTGTAATTTGATTACGGGATCATACCTCAACGGCAAGCCTAGCCAAACACTACACGAATTTTCCGCGATGGTACCACCAGATTTTAAGCTGGTGGGCATACCAAAGACGCCCATTTACATTCCGGTCGTGATGGAGGGCGTGCAGGAAGTGGTTGTCTATAAAAGACCAAGACAGTCATTTGATTAATTTCCGAGGGGAGGAAATAACAGTACGCTTGCATTTAAGGAAATATGGGTCTGAAATTTAAGCGAACCTGTACGAAGGTAATAAAAGCAGCTTACCGTACCAAACCGGAAGTCAGTACGAGGCGAACACCCAGAGCGCTAACGTCTGAAAACGGTTCGTTTCCTTAGAAGATTGGGTCTCTCGATCAACAGCAAGTATGGATGTGGAAATATTAAATGTGGCCGAGTCGGCGGTCTTCGAAGAAACGATCACCAAGACGGAAATCCACACATACTTTCCCTATCTTCCAGGTCCGTAAGTACCCTCGTCCGAGGTTCAGATCCAGATACAAAACCAAGATATATACACCGTGCCGTGTAATTCATATTTGAGGTTCCGAGGAATGTTTACAAAGACGAGTAACGCTCTACTCGTGACAACGAAAATCATTATAAATGGTATACTACACATGATAAGTAGAATCGCGTACGAGCTGAACGGATGTGAAGTGGATGCCACGAGAGATGTTGGAATCACAAGCAGCATAAAGAACTATCTCTCATTGACGCACGACCAACTGCCGGCAGCTAAAATGGCAGGCTGGGTGATCGAAGAGGACTTTAATGTTGCCGTCTATGCTAATGGCAAATTCGAAGTATGTACTCTGCTATCCATGCTGTTGGGGTACGCCGAAGACTACAAGCACGTAACTATTAATTCCAAACAGGAGTTAGTTGTTCTCATTGCAAGTTGGCCGTCGCTCGTCCCCTCGTCCCCGCCTGACGCCCCTGTTTTACAATACCCCTTTTCTAACTACNGGCCAACACGCAAGCGAACTCCGTCCTGAATACTGCTGCCGCACCGGAAGCCACGGCGCTGGCGATATGATCTATCGAGTGGCTGCTTCCCCACATGCAGGTAAAAAATGTCGGAGCACGTGAAATTTTTGAAATATGCCGAGAAAGGTAGGAACGTCGATATTGCATTTCGGACATGGAGTTTAGAGACTACCCGAGCGTACCAAACTCTGTGAGCGTAAATTGGAATGCTAAAACTAGCTTCACGAGCGAGAAACCACGCTATATAATAGTTGCATTTCAGACAGGCAAACAGAATTACGGACCATTCGAAATTTGATCATGTGAACATTAAGAACGTTAAAGTTTTCCTCAACTCTTAGTCGTTTGCTGTTCTGTTGTACTGGCCTGGGCAGTCTGGTATTGTTCAAAGTTTTGTGGTCCACCACAAAATGTATAAAGTTTATTTATCATATCTGTTTACAACAGCGTGTAGCAGTGTTGACCTCTCATCGTTTCCCACGCACTTCGCGATGGTAATTTTTCGCCTAACATAACGTACCGAGCTCGATGCTTGTGTGATTTTTTTATGCATAGGACAGTTTCATATATTTTACACATACGATTTCACCGGCCCTTGCATTAGGCAGTCAATGTTTATTTATATTAACAAGTGTGTGTTTTAATATAACCCTTGGCTATGTATAACTTGTTAACATTGCAATTATATGTCTTTATTTTTTAATTCTATATCAGGTTGTTAAGGGTTACCAATGTTAGGGATGAATCGAGCTGCCGACCCATGAGTAGGACTTACGACGATCGGTTATATTATCATATAAGTATTTTTTACAGTTACCACGACTATTCACATCGTGCATGTATCATATTTGTAAATATCTTGTTTTTTGCATAACGCAGTTTGTTGTAAGTTATTCATGCTGAATTTTATTCATGTGTACATTTTCAGATTTATTTAACCCGCCTAGATGTTATTTGACAGTTAAGGGATGCTAGCTGTCACTAAGGGAAGGATCTAGTTCGTTTACACTTGTGCTGTCATGTGACAAGGATGGTGGTGGTGGTGTTAGGAATTTTGTGTCTGTATCTTAAATGGTTCAGAAATTACGAACAACTATGCCTATAAGTTCGCATAGGGCATAAATGACACTGCGATCATTTTCGTTGTCGGGGGTGATGATTATGTTACGAATTTGGGCATGAACGAGGTATTCAAATTTGGGAAAGACTTGAAGCAAAGCCCCTCGATGGAATGCAACAGCATGAAGTAGGGAAGAAATTAGGGTGGAATGCAAGAGTATGAAGTCAGGGAGAGACCCTTTCGAGAGCCTCGCGTAGCATGTTAGGTTAATCCCTCAATCCCTCAAACCCTCATTTACCCCTAAAAGGAGTCATTTAGCCACATTGTGTAGTCATGAGCAATTTCAGCTGGAATTGCATGACTAATTTTTTTAAGGGAAATTCGGAAAATTTTTAGAGAAATTTGGGACATTTTGAGGGAAATTTGCTTTTTTTATCGGTATTGGCTGCCAAAATGGCCGCCACAGGAGGAAAAAGGGGGAAAGGGATAAAATGACATCATTCAAGTTGGCCGTCGCTCGCCCCTCGTCCCCGCCTGACGCCCCTGTTTTACAATACCCCTTTTCTAACTACTGTAGTTCTTATCATACTTTGGACNATCCATGCTGTTGGGGTACGCCGAAGACTACAAGCACGTAACTATTAATTCCAAACAGGAGTTAGTTGTTCTCATTGCAAGTTGGCCGTCGCTCGTCCCCTCGTCCCCGCCTGACGCCCCTGTTTTACAATACCCCTTTTCTAACTACTGTAGTTCTTATCATACTTTGGACNCCCCTCGTCCCCGCCTGACGCCCCTGTTTTACAATACCCCTTTTCTAACTACTGTAGTTCTTATCATACTTTGGACTGTACAGCTAATATGTTAAGAATTGAAATAAAAATTATTTGGGAACTTAGTTGACAACACACTTTTATTTGCCAACTCACCAATGGCAAAGCAAGCTGGAGAACATGGTATGTGATGTACGTTGACATAACGTTTACCGACCCAAAGATAATTACTAGTAATCAAAATCACTCTACACGAAAATACGCATTGCTTTAAAAATTATACAGAGCTCGTGGAAAAATAAAACCATTGGTATATGTTCGTAAATGTATTATGTTACGCGGGATACGTGAAATATAACTCTCAAGGTTTGAAGTTCTTTCATTTTAATACGAATCGTTTTAATGTACATTTCATTTTTAACATCTGTACATTACTTTAGCACGAATTTTAGTTTGTAACACTAAAAACCGCTGTTTTATTACCACGTAAAATAAAAAACGTATAGTTAATCTAAGAACTCTTCCTTGTTTTTTCTGCTTGTCTGATGTGCATCGGCAGTCCACTCAGAATAGCCAACATAGTATTAATTTAGGTTCGTCCATGCATCAGCTTATACAGGATTTTGTAAATGGCATGTTGTTTGTTTCGTATATGTCAAGTTGTCACTCACTGACTGTCGCAATCTAGCCAACTTATATGAGGCAAACAATACTTGTCGGCTCTGTGCGGTGCTCATAAAGGTGAGTAGCAAGCCCGCTGGAGAGGGAGCAGGGCGGGAGGTACCTCTCTTCCCCCGCATTGTGTGTGTCGGAGCGGGGGGGGGAGGCTGNCCACCGTCCCGCTTCGCGGCGAGATGGGTTTGTGGTCCCCGCCACTCTTATGCACGGTTGCGGGCCGGCCGTGGTCCCCGCCTCGCTTCGCGCGCACGCGCAGATCCCATTATGCTCACTCGTGGGCCTGCAGTATAACGTTCGTGCAGCGCGCTGCTGGCAGTGTGGCATACCTGCAGCGCACGCACGACCCGATATTCTCACTATAAAAAAAGGAAAACAAAATATTGAATGCCGGCATACTTCAGTAATCTTTAAACCTCATTTCTCGCCAACCATGTATCCGATTTTCATGATATACGTATTGTTGGATTCCCCTTTAAATTCCCTACAATATGAGATATAAGTGGATCCGATTAAAAGAGATAGTTATTACAGAAATAAAAGAATGCCAAAGTCAATTAATGGGTCGGAAAAAATATTTTGGTCCGGAAAACTGATTTCAAAAACTTGGTCAATGTAGGTATCAAACTGGTCAGAACGGAATTTCTTATTACCTCTTTAAGTCCATAATCCGGCATTGCTATTTACTATCTGAATAACCCTAAATAACACACTTAACTCAGAAACCGCTAACACCACACTCACCAGACATATTTTAATCGAAAGAGCACCCCCGAAAATTATAGGAATATGTTATCTTTATTGCACAGTCTGGTAAAATTAAGATGAGAAAAAATGAAAACTAAATGATGAGTTCCCGGAGGGAATCTTCAGTGAAATTTATACCCTTATTTCTCGCGAAATATTTATCCGATAGAAATGATCGACAATCGTTGGATCCCACTTTATATTATCTATAACACGACATTTAAATGGTTCTGATTAAGTAAGAAAGTTGTAGTATAAATTGAAAAAAGTCAAAAATTAGTCAAGGAATCATACCTAACTCACAAACTGCTACACCACACTCGCCGGACTCATTTCAATCGAAAAAGCACCTCCGAAAACTATAGGGAAAGGCTATCAATATTCCACAATCTTAAAAAATGAAAACGAGAAAAAATAAAAACTAAATTTTAAGTTCCTGGAGGCATACTTTAATAAACTCTTTAAATCACATTTCTCGCGAACCATTTATCCGATATTATNAATTTTAAGTTCCTGGAGGCATACTTTAATAAACTCTTTAAATCACATTTCTCGCGAACCATTTATCCGATATTATTTATAGATGTATTATTGCATTTCCCTTTAAATTCTCTACAATATGAGATTAAAGTGGATCCGATTAAAAAAGATAGTTATTACAGAAATTAAAAAATGCCAAAAATCAACCGGCGGAAAAAATATGTTGGTCCGGAAAACTGATTTCAAAAACTAGGTCAATGTTGGTATCAAACTACTCTGTACAGAATTTCTTATAACCTNTTGGTCCGGAAAACTGATTTCAAAAACTAGGTCAATGTTGGTATCAAACTACTCTGTACAGAATTTCTTATAACCTCTTACAGTCCATAATCCGGAATTGTAATTTGCTGTTGGAATAACCTTAATAACACACCTAACTCAGAAACCGCTAACACCACACTCAGCAGACTTATTTATTTAAAACCCTTTCCCCACCCCTCTTCTTTACTTCACACTTAATAGATTTGGCAACGGGGTATCCAGCATTTAATAAAGTAAAATTAATTTTGACTAATAGGAAAAATGTATTTTGAAATAGCGGGTTCTCGGAACTACACGGCGACAGTCTATTTATTTTCTGTCGGGAGCATTTTCTCTTTTCAGCCTGCAACTCTTGGCAACACCGCTGGCGTCACCAAAGCGTAGCCAATAGTATTGGGGCACGTCAGTCTTTCGTCTGGCCGGGCAGGAAGCACGGGCACTTCCGGTAGTTGTACTGCTGAAGCTGAGGCGGCCACTATGCTGTTTGACTCGCTGCTCCTTCGAAGGCCCACTTGACGTCGGGCGCCGAATCTGCTACGTATTTTTGACCGTAGGAGAGGCAGCATTCATCGTGGTCTTCCAGAGCTGTTCCAAACTATTCTCCAAAGGTAGGAAAAACGTCCACAGCTGAATTTAACGGGAAGGCGAAAATACATAACGAGAAGTACTTTCTGTAGGGAATTGGAGCTCTTGAACACGAGACGAAAACATTCGTCTCAGAGTTAACGGTAATAGCACCGTGTATGCAAACATAGGCGGTATTTTTGGACTTGGGGATGTTAACGATTATGAAAAAATATGAACGTATTGCGATTTACGCTTTTTTTTTTAGCAGAAAGGACATACCAGTCGCTTGCAGTTTCCCTTAATCCTTTATCCGTTACTTTAAATGGCTCCAACAATCGTTTGAACAGCCTTGTTTTTCAGCAGATTATATTCATTCTACCTTCCCCATGAACCGGGATAAGCCCGAAATGTTCCGTAAAGATCTTTTTTTTTTAATATAAATTAAACGTCATTAAATATGCAAATGTGATATTTTAAAAAATGTTAACGGCTATTTCTATATGTGAAAAAAAATAGTGCGTAAACCATGGCGAAAGAATACTTCGTAACATCTGTTTGATCTTCACGAAAGTCAGGGTGTCAACAACACGATATTTATTTGAAAATTGACCATTATTTTGAGTCTTGTCACGGACACACATACTAGGTTATGTATTTTACTCGAAATGGAATATTTTTATTAATTTTTATCNTTTTGAGTCTTGTCACGGACACACATACTAGGTTATGTATTTTACTCGAAATGGAATATTTTTATTAATTTTTATCAAAATTAAACATTTAGAAAATACTGATAATGGCTGGTGCTTTTAAATATATATATTGTGAAGCATGAAACAAAAATTATTTAGTGGTTTGGCTGGAAATATAAGATAATTACAAACAATTTAGATAAAAACAATTTAGTTACTAAAATAACGAATAGTACCCAAATTAAACGTATTCTGAAATGGTCATTTAATATTAATTAAATCTGGACAGCTGAAACGAAATAATTAAAAAATGGCTGTGTAGACAAAACGTTTTCCAAGAAATCAGGCATTCTCGTCGTTCGAGTGATATGGCCTTTTGAAAAAAAAAATGTCAGATGTTGAGTGCACATTCGTGTTCTCTTAGAAAGCACTTTTCCTCCTTAGCTGAATTGCTAGAAGTGTTAATTCACTCAGTATGAGCGTCGTTGTTAGCCTCTCTCGGCAGCACACATGACTCGCACTCGGGAGGGCCGAGGTTCGGTCCTGGCTCACTGTGTTGCGGGTGACTTCTATAATTAGATTTTCGTCCAGATTAATTTAATACACATCTTACCACCCCCTTTGCCTTAAATTGTTATCCCGTAACTAGCACAGCGAGTTTGCCATACGTTACACAAAGCATTAAAAATACAAATACGAATCAAAATAATTGTAACGCCAAGGTCCGAAATCAATTTCGAAATTACTGGACGGTTGAAAAGGACTCTTCTATCAGGTCTTCGTGCGAGGTTGAGACATTGATAATTTCATAATCACCACTAGGTATTTGAACGTATGTTCTTTACTGAGTGTAGGCCATAGTCAGGAGACATGTCCTTCATAATTCCTGTTCAACCGTGTCAGTTAACCTCACATTTCGACGCAGTACACAAGTTCGCGAGTCTGCTGGATATAACGTGATGTGGTCGTGAATTCTAATGAGCCTCCATCTCTGCTCTGCGTCAGTTCCTGAACTATCTAGAACTACGCTGAACAGGCGAAAGGTTGGTTCGCAACTCGGTGCCAGGAGGCGTACAGGGGACGCCTGAAAGTTAGGCAACACTTCACGCTTGCCGCTCGCGCTGTAACTAATATCTGTAATTTTACACCGATTTCTTTGGAAACTGGTTGCCGCAATAATTTTTGTAACACCGCAAGTTAATTAGAGCAGATATTACGAAACGTCAATGTGAAATATGTAGAACTAATGTTGAATTTTAACAAGCAAGTATTATAGACTTCAAGTTTATTATGAACAATGAAGTATTGTATATTTACAAGAAATTGCTTTATGAAACCTACATAATTGTTTGTGTAGCTCAGTTTTAGAGTTACAAGAAATTCTTTAGCGACTAGTTTCCAAAAAGATTGCTTGTAAAACATACACAAAACGGTTTACTGTGCACAAAGAGAAGTGGTCGTGAAACATCGCCCCTTCTATTTAAAGTGCCACGCACTGGCGCTTCGAGGCTGCTACGCCGAATGTACTTTTAAGTCTTTTAGACGACATAAGGACTTCTCGGAGTTTAACGATCTCCTCATAAATCTTCGACATGCCATATGGAGGTCTCGCACGAGTCTGGTTCGGGATGAAATTGCTCCAGACATCGCGGGAGGCGGGGAAAGCTGGCTCGACACGTCGTAAAAACTTCTGAAAACGGTTTCATTCAATTGTAATTTCAAGCGTTCGGGCGAATGATTCCGTAATAGTGTTCCCCGAAGTTGAGGACCGAATTTAGGCGCTCGCTGAGACCAAGATATAAACATTTGTTCATATGCCCAATGGAAAAATTTACTTGCCTATATAAATTTTTTACTAGTGCCTTTTCATATTTGTTGATTGAAAATTCCCTGGGCATTGGTTGCTCTACTGTTAAATAAGTACTTATGAAAACCCATTTTTATTTAATTTATCAACTTACTGCGTATTCTTCCTATGAGTATGTTACAATTCCACCAATTCTCATCCTAATGAGTATAAAATTTAATTTAACCTATTAATATCGTTATAAAATTAAATTTATACTATAGAAAGAAGTTCTGACATGTAGCTAACTAAATATCCACATGCCAGAAGGCACGGTTGTGGATGTCATATTCAGTCTGTTCAAGACCCAAAATATTTTTTCTTTGTGGATTTTGGGGGAATTTTATGGTTTGGGGTGACATGATAAAGGTTTTTCACGGTAAACTGAGCACTTTTGAAAGCCCTGCTTAGTATCCACTTGTATGCACATTATGTATTCTTCCGCAATATGAAAACTTAACATTGCCAAGGGCCGGTCAAGTTTAGCTGTAGAATTATCTTGAAAGTAAATATTTTAAAATTGTGATGTGTCTTATCACTAGTATGCATTAAATAAATCAGGAAGCAAAAACAATCATACCAGTATTTACAAATATTTGCCTAACTATGTTAATTCAACTATAAGGCATGGCACTATTTTCCCTCCGTCGTTACCAACTTTACTGGACCTAAGCCGATCAGCGTGCTCGTTAATATATACGCAGGTAGGGACAGTAATATTTTTCAAACTTTGATTTTAAAAGAGCTTACGTTATATTGAACAGCCTTTATCAATAGGGCCTCAGTAAAAATACCAAATCGATTGAAATACTCACCGTGTATTTTTAGCGCCGATGTGGGCATTTTAACTTTTAAATCTTAATTTTTACCAATTTCAAGCTTGTTTTCAGCTAGGAGTGACATGTTACAGATTTCTTTATTGTTAATAGTATTATTATAAGACCACTTGATTAACCTAATACAAAGGCTTAACTTATTTTTCTAACTTTCAAATTTTGTCTAAAAAGTTAAAAATTAAAAACGGGCGAACCACATAAGTTTTCCAGAAAATATTCTTAATGGTACTCTGATGACACGGGCAATTATTATGAGCTATAAAAACTTGATTCAATATGAGGTTTGTACGAAAAAAAAATATATACATTTAAAATTAATATAGCTTTTTTCATTCGTTTTTCAATAGTAATTTTCCGACATTGTCATGTTTTTTCAGACTACTGTTTCATATCACAATGAAAAATATGTATACATAATATGCTAACGGACAAAGAAGCCAGCTGCAGGAATGAGTGTGGTGAGATGAAGTATAGTTGTAGAGGTGACTGGATGCAATGGCAAAATAAATTGAAGTACTTCAATGAAACCAACCGGCAACCGTNTGACTGGATGCAATGGCAAAATAAATTGAAGTACTTCAATGAAACCAACCGGCAACCGTTTCCCACGTACGAAAATCCCGGGAGGACCCCTCCGGGATTCCAACCCGGATCGCTCGTCTGACATGGCAAAACCATAGACTAAAGATGAGGTAGACCAATTACTCGTCTTCTGCGCATGTGCCCAATACTGACCTACCACAAAGCAACAAACCTATCAAAGTCGCGTGGTCGACAGTGATGAACGTGTTTGTTTATATCTTAATTTTCAAAAGACAAGCAAGTGTATATGAATAAAATACTTTTGCCAATTTGAATTTAATCAAACTGCATTGCANTTAATTTTCAAAAGACAAGCAAGTGTATATGAATAAAATACTTTTGCCAATTTGAATTTAATCAAACTGCATTGCAAATTGGTTATAGGAAGTGTAGAAGCATCGCAAACCACTAGTTTACTTAAAAGTATTCTAACCTCAGTGTGTTGGCAGAAGTGCAGTTTAGTGTTGGAACACGCAGACTGGTTGTGCGAAGTCAGCGAGATCTCGTCTTTAGTCTCTGGGTCAGACATGTTCCATGCAGTAGGCTGTTCACGGTAAAGTGAGTACTTTTGAAAACCCTGTTTATCCTCAATTTCGTATCTTTACACTCCATGCTAAATTAACATTGCTGTGGACCACATCACTTCATTCGTGCATTAGTCAAGTAAACACAATTGGGAAATTATTAGGAATGCAAATATACTGCTAATATGCGAATTCTTACACTTATACGCACAAAGCAAACAAAAATGAAATAAAATAATTGTCCGCAAATTTAAACGCCGTACTTTTAACACGGCGCTACACACAATAAAAATTCTAATGTTGTGACAACAATATTAATGTTCCTACAACAGTGATTTTTTTATCTGTTAACCGTCAGTAATTTATGTTGCTGTTAACGTAATATGCTGTTAAGCTATTAATGTTAATGTAACGTTAAGTAATTTTGTAACATTGCCTTCTTACTGTTCTGTCAACATTAAGGTCGTGTTCATGTTGCGGCAAAACAAATTTTTGTGTTCAATTGATGTTATCATTTGTGTTAAAAAATTTTCTTGTATTTCATTTGTTTAAAAAAAAACATTTCGATGTAAAATAAATTGAGTACAATTATTGTGTCACAAAAATATATATTACCAACGAAAACAAATAGCGTTTGGGAGAAGAATCTAACCCACGCCTTGAATGGTTGACATTCTCCAATTTACGGAACCTGACGCCCTACCAATGCTTGTATCTTAACATGTCTAACTGCAATTCATATTCTGGGTATTCAGTATAACATAACGACAAATTTCAGTTCTCTTTCGTCACGTGGAAATATTTTATACTCTATAAATACATATATGCATAATTTGGCACACGTGAACTGCTTTGCAAGGTTTGAGAGCTGGTCCAAGCTGCATTTAGTTCTCTTTTGGTTACGTCCACATTACTTTGAGGCTTTATTAACATTAACACTTCAACAGTAAATTTTCATTAGGGTAATATAAGACTTTACAAATGGTTAACATTATTAACTTTGTCAAAACACTACTAATTTTATTACAACATAAACGTTTAAATAAATGCCTCAATAGTAATTATTTGTTGCCTGAACATTAGACTTTTTTGTATGTAAGACATGGAACTATTTTCCCTGCCTCTTTGCCAACTTTACAGACAGCATGCCAGTCACTGTGTCCGTTGAAATACGTGCACTAACGGACAGTGATTTATTTTCAAACGTTGATTTCAAAAGTGCTCACTTTACCGCGAGCAGCCTATACATTCCCTGATTTGCTGCCTTTGTTCATGCTCACACTGTATGAGGTCTTTTTTTTCTGACGACTTGTTTGAAAAGTTTTTTTTACTATTAATTAATAAAGTTTGTTTTTTTTTTGTGACCATCAAACAGCAACCCATATAATACACATGCAGGATTATTCTCGTTGAAACACGTTATCATCACTCGCGCTTGAAATATCTACAATCACGAGTAGTCTTTGTGGCAACGTACAGGGGAAATTCCGCGATGAAGTGTCTCCATTTTCCATAACTGTGGGATTTCAAATATGGAAGAAACGGACGACTGAAAATAAAAGGCAACTGATAAAACTGCAGTTTCCTTTGATGTGCACTTTCCTGGCAGAGTAGCTGTTTCGACGCAGATAAATATGTATTTGTCTGCGTATTGCCAAACAAATATGCACAGGTGATTAAACAGAGAGAAAATCACGTCTAGGCAAAAGAAATGATACCAAATAAACGAAAATACTCCATCTGAAATGACGAATGGCTATTAAGAACTTAAGTGTCTCTGTTTCACTGATGTAATGTACATTTCTACTTATAGTGAATCAGCGAAAGGGAATTACCGACTACAAGCTACCTACTGGAAAGTTGCTGAATTTTCTTTGTCGAAAGGCACATTTATTTAATCATACAGAAGGATGTTATTATTCAAATTAACTTTTTCCAATTGCGAAATATTTTAAAAAAGAAAATAATGCCGAGGGAAATAAAATGCAACATTTTGAAAATAATATTTGTTTATATAAATTAATAAACCATTATGTTTACTCTACATTATACAAATATATTAATATAGTATTCCATTAAGTCTAAATTCAAGTATTCATAACCATATTGATCGTTATGACAAAGGTTTTCATTGTGTAAGATTAAGTCGTTTATTGCATAAAAATATTCAAAATTTTTGTTTATACTTTATTAAAACAAAAAAGTAAATGTTAATATCGCTCTATATTTTTCCTAACAAGGCAAAAGCGGAAAAAGGCCTGTAATGCGGTAAAGACTGCATTATATTATTAAAAATTTAGACCCAAAGTGGCATGTATTTTACATCNAAAAAGGCCTGTAATGCGGTAAAGACTGCATTATATTATTAAAAATTTAGACCCAAAGTGGCATGTATTTTACATCCCATACACTGTCACGAAACCACATTTTGGATACCACGGACTTTTTTTTATTTATGAGTTGTATTTATGATAGCGATTCCACCCCTCCCCCCTCCCCCATCAAATGTGAAGATTATCAGCAAAGTCAATTTGTTTCATTAAAATAATGTGTTACGAATGAGTTTGGTTAATATTTCAGTTGCGTTCGTATGATTAACAGATAAGATACTACGAAGGATTCGTTGAAAATATAATAATTGTTTTTAAGAGTTCCAGATGAACTGATGAAACAGAGTAATATTTTTATTATAGTTAAATTACAAATTTATGTCATTTCAATTCGAAGTATGCATAATATATGAGATAAATCAATTACGGTTTCCTGTATGTACTTAAAAGTATACCAGTACCAAACCCAAAGTCACGGGTTCGAGTTATCAACACACGTTGTAATTGTATAGTAAATAACCAAATTTTCTTTGTTTTCGCACAAATAATCTGTTCGATACAGTTGACCGTTTTATTTTCCTTTATAATGTTTCGCGCGATTCATCCAGTTATAAATTAATTTGTTTCTTGTATTTAAAGTTAACACAAAATAATAATAAGATGCTCTTGTCTTACAAGCTGTTTCCAAAAGAAGGATCCAAGGTTTTGCAATAGCAAATCTCGTGACATCTACATTTATTGTTTGTTTATTTATGAAGATAGTTATTAAGGCGCTACCAATATCTGAAAATCTTTTAACGATGTAATAACAAAGTATTTATCCGCTTCACTATTAGCAAAGAAATTTTGAAGATCCCATGAAAGATTTTATGGGGGAAAAAATTGTCATTTATTCTGCAATGCGGAAAACAATGTTTCTTTTTATTAAGTTAAGTAATAGCACAGGTGGAATCTTTCATGGAAGGATCTATAGTTGGATGGGTGTCAAATTAAAAAACAATGTCTCAGCGTTTCGCAAAATTCTGATCTTGTAAAACACTGCACTATTATTATAATACACTATAATTCATATTACATTGATTACGCGTATTATTATTACTCTCAATGTGGTGACTACGGAAAAGAACAGCGATCTCTTAGCTACGCCACTAAAATTAAGGCGGTGTAAGAACCAATATTTTACTTGTACGCAAATTGTATCCAAGTGCTATATTTAATTAAATATGAAGCATACGTTAAATGATCAAGCTGGACAACACGTGACAGAAATTAACTACATTAACTCACACGTAACTTTAAATCCCACTATGTGTTATCCTGTATCCATGTTTTCTGGTTGGGAGATTTTTTTTTTTAATAGCGATGCTGTTTTTTTGAATGTTGTAAAACTAAATCTTTAGCGTCCTTCGTGCAGTTCCAGGCTTTCTACGAAATGCGGTAAAATGAGCATCCAAGCCTTTGCAAAAAAAAACACAAATGGTCTTCCAGGAGAATGAACATGTCCGCCTTCGAAGGACGAGCTGTCAGTCATGACGACTCCAGCTGCGGCCTAGCAGGGCTTGAGAAGAAAGAGGTATTTGTGGCTGCCATCTTGAGAAAGATCGCTGGCTGCATTCATCGCATCACCACATTCCCTTATCCATCCCCAGAATTCCTGCGTAGCCCTGGTTTCACCTTCCTATACATTTTCTGTACTCACCAACCACTTACTACAGCCGTGATCATTGATNAAAAAAAAAAAAAACACAAATGGTCTTCCAGGAGAATGAACATGTCCGCCTTCGAAGGACGAGCTGTCAGTCATAACTACTCCAGTTGCGGTCTAGCAGGGCTTGAGAAGAAAGAGGTCTTTGTGGCTGCCATCTTGAGAATGAACACTGGCTGCATTCATCGCATCACCACATTCCCTTATCCATCCCCAGAATACCTGCGTAGCCCTGGTTTCACCTTCCTATACATTTTCTGTACTCACCAACCACTTACTACAGCCGTGATCATTGTTTTTAATGGACAGAGGATAAACAAAGACTGTTAGACTACTAAAACGAAAAGCAAATTAGTAAGCACGATCTTTACACACACAAGAAATTCCCATAAATGGTCGAAGACGCGTGAAGTCTGTTCACAGTAAAGTGAGAACCCTTGAAATCTACCTTTAGGGAAAAAAAAAACCACCGCCCGTAACTACATACCCAGATAGCTTGTAAACATGCGGCAAGCTTGACATTTGACTTGAATTTAGATTGCCGAGCTAGCTTGTCGTATCATGTGTGGTTTGATGTTGGTTCGTGCCACATTTCTGATGGCAGGCTTGCAGATGGCTTCAATTATGCTTACAGCTTTCCAAGGCAAGCCTACGGCACATTTTACTAGTCAAGCTTGCTAAAATCTTGATCTGTGGAGACTAGTTAGCTTGATTCAAACTTGTTTGCTTCCTCATGAAGCTTGACGTAAGCTTACAGACTTGCCATGGCAAGCTTGATTCAAGTTTGACTCAAGCCGATTATGCTATCGGAGATATAGACTGTTACAGTGCACACTGGCATGTGGGATCCCAATAAAGTTGGTAGCGAAGAAATAAAAATAGTTCTAAGGCTAAGCGTTGTATTGCGAGCGTAATGTTTACATTTATGTCCAGTGAGGTTAGTGTTTCTTGTTTTATTCGCATTATAGTAAGGATTTGTATGTGAGTAACGCATTTATATGTCTTAACAATTTCACAATTTCACTTGTATGGATCATGAATGAAGTGATCAGGCCCCGTGGTAATGTTAAATTTACATATAGTGGAAGGATACAATGTAATCAGGGAAAGAGACCCTAACCAGGGCTTTCAAAAGTGCTCATATTACCGTGAACTGTCTATACTTACAGTTTTTTTAAATGGCGAAAAAAATACTAAAACAACAAAAACTGTATTAAAACAAAAACAAAACATTACTTGATTTTTTTATTTGTAAATGTTCAAACTTACAACCAAGATGTCACGCGATGGGAACTCCTCTACTTGCAGCCTGTTTTGAATATGCGTCATGCGGAATCGCTGATGGTGGCAAGCGATAGAGATGACGGAAGTAGTAGTATTGTGCGAGCAATCGATTGCGGATTCTGATTACATGTAATTTGTAATACACTAGCGGGAATGCGTTTAACAATACCCCCGTAAGAATACACGTATCTGACCCAAAAGTTGGTACACATGAAAGGTGATGGTATATGGGACTGATCAAAACATCAAGAGTCCGTGTGACAACCAGGGCGTTACATGTAACATACAGATGATACCTTGTTGCGGAGTAACGACTCCGAACGGAATAAGCTGACCATGCGCCAAAATGGGAAGAGATGGCAAGTTTTAGTGCCACAATCAAAGTATTATTAGTTCCAGCAAACTGCTCTTACATCGAGGAGTTAGTGCTTTTTCGGAATCGTAGAATTCTGATGGGAAACTTTCAAGATTAATGAGGTATTTATGGAAAGTTAGGTTCCAGAAGTATTTTTTAAAAAATTCATAATACGACAGCTGGTGAACATTTCGAACTAACAAGTGTCTCGGCGGAGTTGTAACGCGATTCTGTTTGCCTTATTGTAGGGAGAATGTTAAGAAATGGTGTGGTATACGTGTCACATTTACAGTGAAGAAGTTTCGTGAACTAGTATATTGGGTCTCCTCCAAAAATAAAATGTTAGAGCTCCTCTTTGGAGGAAAGCAAGTTCCTTTACAAGTCATTGAAAGAAGGACTCAGAACCTCGTGTTAACTAAGGATTACTACACTGATATCATTCCAAACCTAAACCAAGAAGTATGCCGTGTAGGCTGTGGACTCATTGTGCATATCATCTCGAGGTCTAAGGGTGCCACTGGAACACCACCCGCGCCAGTGAGAAAAGTTCCAAACAGTGTTCCAGTAGGTGACGAATATTTTAAGGGTGAGGAAAACCCGAACCACAGCAATATTCAATTTCGAGTTGACCAGAGAACCGAATTTTTTCAGAAGACTTTCTACACGTAAAGTACTTTGCGAGTAAATCAAATTTTTGTACTCCTCGTCCACACCAGGTGCTTATTTTCAAAATTGGTGAACATTCTAAAATATAGGACCCTATGCAATATCTCAAGAACCATGTAACCGATTTAAATTAAATTTGGTATGTTAACAATAAACCACGTAACCATTGAATGTATTGATGAATTATGCTGATATACCGCCATCCTTAAAGATAGCAGTACATTTAAAAATAAGCTTTTACATTATATTTCGGTAACTACTCAACCGATTCCCACCAACTTAGCATGCAAATTACAGTAGCCTGGAGAAGTACATGTCGATCTTTGTGACATACAGCCAAAATGACTGGGGAATCAAAGTATTCCTTCTTTCTCTTCGTGTGTCGTTCAGCCTTGGATTAGGCAACAGAGGTAACGCCATCCAGGACTCAGTTTGCAGAGTAACTCCTCTTCCCTAGTGTCCTGTTTTGTGGATGTTCGATTGAAGAAAATGCTATTCAATGTGTTCACGAACAGTACATCGCATTTAATTTGGAATACACTACTTCCCTCGGCAATACCTTAACATAATCATTGACACGATGAGGGCACGACACAACCAGAGAACATCTGATAGGGTATCTGAAAAAGAACAAGAAGTGCAGGATTTAGCTAATGAGCCTACTTTCCCCTACATGGATGCAAATAATTTTAATGTTCTTAAAAGATTAGTTGGTAGGGGCACTGATCTCTCGTTGACGGCGATATCATTAGAGATAGATCCAGAAACACATGCAACACTTGTGATACAATTGCATATACATAGGTGCCTTACACGGGACTAGAACCAAGAACCCCTAGCAACGTAAGCTGGTATGCAACCAACTGCATTATGGAGGTAGGATTTGGAGCATCAGTTTCTGTTTAAGTAGTCTAAGATTTTCGTAGGTAGGATTTACTAACCTCAAATATTTACATAGCCGTCATTTGGAAAACAAATGTGTCAGTCACTTGATTTATATAAGTTTACACAGCTTACTGTAGTGCCGCTTGTGTGAAATATTGGTGCAAATTTGTTGGTTTGTTCACGAGTAATGGCATAAATGTTCAATTTTCTTACCTAGGACTATCTTACAAAACGGCGGGAAAAAGGGGCTTTGTATTGAAATATCAATGCTTCTAACTGTTAACATACAAATGTTGGTGGATTTTGTTAAATTGTTTTATACTTATGCTATACAAATTAAAAAAATTGCATGATCCACTTAAAACATATATGTTTACTACTGTAGCATCACTTGTGTGCAAAATTTGGTGGAAATCTGTTTATTGGTCCTCGCAATGTGGCATAAAATCTCAGGCCGTGTTCCAATTGGCACTTTTTGTTAACGAAATGGTCACGTGACAGGTTTTCTCTACGAAATCTATTGCGTATTTTTGTAATTTGCGTTTTGCGTTTTGTCAGCTTCGAAGTTGACAAATTACAAAATACAAATTACCGAACCACCACCATATTTGTTTTGTCTGTTTGAAACGTTTAAATACACATATAGATGAAGCTATTGGAATAAACAAATGTGCATTGTATTTACAATATTTATTTCGCAAAGCAAGTTGTTGAAATATTCTTTAAATGTGTATTTTCTCATGACAGAATTTTTTTTATGTAACAAGTTCACATATTGGTTTCATTTTGTTAATTTTAAATTTTAAACGACCATCGAAAAACTTTTCAGAATAATTACTGTTTATTTTAAGACTTCGTGCACTTTTAATTTTGGAATAGTGGTAACATCAAAATAATAGCAGCATAGCATGCTAGACAGTTGAATGTCGTGTTGTTCCGACTAAACGTTACAAAATGCTAAATAAAAATTACAAAAAACGAAACTTGAAAGTAAGTAGAACACGGCCCAAATTTACTCATGTTGTACTATCTTCATAAATAACGGACAAAGAGGATATGCATTGGTATATTCAATGTTTGTCATAGACACTACCAGCAAATGAAGTTTGGCTGAAATTGTTTTGAACATAAATTTAGATGGACTATAAAGTATAACTTGTCTCTCCTGAATTTGGTGGAACTAGATTAATTTTTTCAGAGATATGTTATAATTTTTTCCATGTGATGCTATCTCACAAAATGGTGGACAAAGGAGGCTCTGTGTAAACACATTTTATGGGTATACTAGACGAGTTTAAATCGGTTACAGGGTTTCGTAGATATAGTATATTAAGCTAAATTGTTTATATAACTGCCATTTCGAAATTAAGTGTCTGACCGACTTAAAGTGTGTCGTTTTACATAGTACTACTTGTCTGCCAAATCTGGTAGGCATCGGTTGATTAGTTCCCGAGATATGGCATTACAACTTTATTTTTGAGTGTGCCGCTGTCTTACAAAGTGGAGGACGAAAGGGGTTATGTATTTTATTATAGTCGAAACTGATCAAACGTTATGGTAAATATAGCAAATTAACATAAAATATTTATGTACTGGCCATTTTAAAAGTAAGTTACTTGTCAATTTGGTTTACATGCGTTTAATATGGCCTCCTACAATGTAATTTGCATGCTAAGTTGGTGGGAATCGGTTGAGTAGTTTCCGAAATATAATGTAAAAGCTTATTTTTAAATGTACTGCTATCTTCCAGGATGGCAGTATATCAGCAACATCCATCTATAAATTCAATGGTTACAAGATACATTGTTAATATACCAAATTTGGTTTAAATCGGTTAAATGGTTCCCGAGATATGGCATAGGACCCTATATTTTAGAAAATTCGCCCATTTTGAAAATAAGCACCTGGTGTGGACAAGAAGTATAAAAATCTGATTTACTCGCAAAGTACTTTACGTGTAGAGAGTTTTCTGAAATTCGGTTCACTGGTTCGAAAGTTTTTCAAGAGAAACACACACGCCGGCACACACAGATACACACACAGACAGGAAAGTGATCTCACAAGCTTATCTTTCATTCGAAAAGTAGGCTAATAACTGGTGAAGCTGTTCAGCCTACAGTGAGGAAAGGAATTGTTTTTTTTTTATCTCCAGAAATTTCGGAAATGCCCTAATCAGTTTGCGAAGATCAACAATGTGGGTTTTCAGGTCTGCTAATCAGTATCTCATTCTCATCGGACAACTGGCATGATATGAAGATTCTGTGCGGGACGAGCTGACGTTAAGGATAGGAGAGTTTTAAATGTCCGCAGGACTCCACAAACCTCGTTCCACGCCGTAACACTTGCTCTCATCAGGCGAAATAACGAGTGTAAGACAAGGCAGCAGAGCAGAACGGAGAAAGCAAACATATTAGTTGGCCCAACGAAAATGTTCAACAGCTTACTAGAACACGATGTTAGGATGCCGCTCAAAAAATGTCTTCGAAGCTGCTATGTATCAGTTTTACGACGTAGTTGTCGAATAATCTACAGAGTATTCGTGCTGCTGTAAATAACAGCTTCGCACCTCCCTTTCAGTCATCAACAGCAGGATCCAATCAGCTGTGGCCTTTTGTGCCTAGCTCACGAGGAAGCTGATAGCCGAGTGCAGCGGACCTCGAGACTCGTGGAGTGGAGTGAAGAGTTTTGGGCGGCTCTTAACTCCGAGGTCTTGAGAGCCGGTAAGGGTCATTGAGGTGAGTGTGGAGCAGCACCGGAATGAAAGGGTAGGGGAAACGGGAGATCCCCGTGAAACCCCGCCGACCAGCGGCGTAGTCCTGCACGAATCCCACATGTGAATATCCGGGCGTGACCCCACCCGGTAACTCGAGACTGGTGACACCGCTACGAAGGCGTCGAGAATCCGGAGCTACGGAATTGGTACGTGCAGACGTTCGTGGACAGCGTCAATACTCGCGACGTGGAACCGACGACCCTTGCGAACGCGTCGCGAATGTGTGGAGTACTCGGGGTGCTCCCAGGCGAGTACGTGTGTTTGCAATCCACCTATGGGACAGGGCAGATAGGGGGAAGCTTAACTAAACTGATTATTTTAATCTCATTCAGTTTGGAGTATCACATATTCACGGTAAAATTTTCGCTCTGAATTAATTCGTTTGTGGATTATTCTGAATAAAGCTATGAGTTTTTAATTTTTGTAATTTTCTTTGCCATTGCTTCCAGGACTGTGATGTAAGTTGTAGTTATTTATTGATGATCGAAGCTGTAAAATTTTAATGAGACAAGTTTGCAGATAAATTTTAAATTTCAATTTTTGTTTCTTATTTAATTGAGTACGAATCCTGCGCTTTTTCGCAAAGAACTTGTCCACGCCTAGAGATTTCTAGTAATATTATTTTAGCTATGTATAACTTTTAGTAAGTTCTATTAACATTTTTAGTTTTCTATAAACATATTATATAACAATCTCTAGTAATGACTGTAAGCAGTCTTCGTATTTTATCCAAGTATTACTTTTTTGTATACATTTTCAGTTATATTTAACTGTTTTAAAATAACGGGCATTATACTGTAATCATTGAACAGTGTTGATTAAAAATAAGAAAGTTTAGTGTGTTCACATACGTTATACAAACGATTAAGCGAAACATTTATTTCTAGTGCAATGTTCGCGTGGTATGTTTAACATCCATGTATCGTTTATATTTTCATCACGAAAATGGAAACAAAGCGTACAGGGAAAGCGGCTACCCACGAGGTATTCAGTTGTACTAATGTTAAACGAATATTAGGGCGGGAAACAAAGGGCCCAATTAGAGCATATACTTGACGACTGCTGGAAGAGACAGCAAGCAAATGGAATTGTCATTGTGGCTGCTCGAAGGGTGGATGAAGGGGGTGTTGCGAGAGAGCAGATGGCGTAAAAGGGCTAGAGTAATCTTTTCCCTTTAGGCGAGCAGCTTGCCGTCTCTCTTCCGGCAATTTTTTAAATGTTGGCAAGGAAACGGCAATGCGACCTTGTAGCCAGGAAGTTGAAGTTATCTCGCTTGAGCAAGTGAAACATCTATTAGGTTAATGAAATGTTATTATTATTGACCTGCCTGCTAAACAACATGACTTAAACTGTTCCATAAATTTTCTTGCATTTATTTGTTAATTAAATTTTTACCTTCCGTATGTGAGCACGAAAATTAAGTTTCTGTCAACGTTTCGACAGGCTGTTCAAATGTAGTCATCAGGTTTAGAATTTTACAGTGAATTATGCTAATTTTTAAATATTATTCACTTTGAATTCCGAAATCTGATAATGACAGCTTCGGCGCTTGCCGAAACGTGTCCAGGATTTACAATGCTAAAACTCTAAAGTATAACCATACATGAATAATATAATTTTTTGTAATTGCTTACGAGAAAATGATAACTTTTCTCTTTTTCCCCTTCATACACATTGGAGTACGAATCGACATATCAGTGACACAGGTAGGTTCCTAACAGTTTCACTTTTTAACTTGACTAGCGCATGAATAAAGTCATTAGGACCATGGCAATTTAAATTTTACGTTTTGCGGAAGGATACAAAACAAGGGAAAAAGTAGTTCTTAAGCACGACAATCGAAATTGCTCTTTTAACCACGAACAGCATATAGCAGCCATGAGTGGGTAAAGTGACGATATGAAAATGTTGAAAAATAAATTGGTTTCCATTATGTTTCCTCCTACAAAAATACTTTAGAACTTTAAGAACCCGGTTCCAGAAATCACTTAATATTCAAACGTTTAACGAAACTTTAATTTTGACGTCAAACTATGATAATGTACTCTACATACGCCACTCAGTGTTTCAGTTAAAACATTAAGTATTAATGGGTGGGATATTTATTTCTTCTTATTTAATTCAACGAATAAATTGTTTACTCGTTACAGTGCGATCTCTGCCATATTTGCAGTTGCCGAGGTAAATGGCCACTAGTCTTGGGTTCCATCGTAAACCTTTGCGAGAAAACGGGATTCAAGGAGGACTCTCGCACGAGGAGTGGACTGTGAGATTGTTCTCAGGATGCTGCCTTTTCCTACTCCATCTTCATTTTGCCTCTGTACCTCATCTCACGCCGTTCCTTCTTTGGGGCGCCGACCTCGGTGGACAACGTCACGTTGGAAGATAAGGAAGCTCCTTATTCAAACCCCTGTTAAGCCTTGCATTTGTGTGTCCCTTTTAGTGGTAAATTGAGGTTATATTACCAAATAAGCCATCCCCTGCTTTGTTACGGACATCAATTTGTGGAGGTAAAAAGCGATAAATATACTAAATAAATTCTTCGGGCTGGCCGGGAGAAAAAACGGACCTGAACTAAGATGTGAGCAGATAGCTATGATGAGTACAAGTATTCCCTCATCTCAGCCATACCGACTCTGAATAACGTGAAGTTAATGTTATAATGCCCTTTTTGGTTTTCAAACCTTAACGCTAATGACGAAGTAATTTTCAGTGACAAGCGAAAGGCAGGATCCTTGAGGATCCTCATTGTTCACATATTTCCTCCAAACACCCCAGTCAGCTGTCAGGGGGACAATTTCCCTCGCCGAAGACGCACCGAATAAATCGAAACTTCCTTTTGTAAATTCTTACGCCTGCGCGTCCCTCCAATAGCTGTGTTGTTTACACAATAATCTACTTGTGATTTTTGTTAAGGTTGTAATGACGCAGTATGCTTAAATTTTCGGGACACGGGTGTAAACTTCGTCCGTGTGTATTTAGCTTTGGAAAGCTTTGTAATATTTTGTCAGGTTTCAAGTTAAAGCCGCGGTGGCTAGTTTCCCGTGTTTGTTTGTCGAGCAGACGTGTGGACATGTGGACATCTGCTGTTTACAGGAGTCCGTTTACCGTCTAGTTTCGAAAGTTGTTGTTTTGGTTATGCGGCTGTTGCGGGTACAATAACATGTTGTGAGCGCGGGACACAGCGATGACGCTACTG
>NQII01005536.1:0-66154 GCA_002778355.1 Clitarchus hookeri
ATCCAACAAACTTTCTAGCATTGATTACATTATAAAAAAGAAGACAATGAACCAACCCTCACAGTGTGGTACTCGATGGCACACACACACACACTCACACACTCTCACTCTCACACCAAAGTTGGGCAAAAACATATTCCATGCAGTCACGCGATGTTTCGCTGGCTAAGCTAGCACCATCAGGCGGCGAGTGGTGGCACACTGCAGTCCGGTGAGCAAACGGTGAACCTAGCATCCAGGAGGCGAACTAGGGTGAGGCAGAAATTTGAAATGTGGCAGAGGTGTTACCTTATGAAAGTTGTGATTGTTAGATGCATATGCTGCAATTGGCTTCTCCTGCAAATTTACATTTGCCCCAGCTATAACTTGTTTGGTGTCTGCTAAATGACCATTAATTCTTTGTCTGAGTGTTGGTATGGCCAATGTATTCTGCATTGTAGTGAACATACTGTAGTTGGTAGATAGGATTTTTTCCATTCTTCGCCTGATGGAGCTGGCCTAGCCAGCAAAACGTTGCGCATCTATGTGNATTCTGCATTGCAGTGAACATACTGTAGTTGGTAGATAGGATTTTTTCCATTCTTCGCCTGATGGAGCTGGCCTAGCCAGCAAAACGTTGCGCATCTATGTGGAATGTGTGTTCGTCCAACTTTTGTTTGGGTGTGGTGTGTGTGTTTCTGAGAGTACCACCCTGCGAGTACTTGTCCATTCTGTCTACTTTTAATAATGTAATCAGTAGCGTAGCTGCCTATTCTCTTGCCACAACACTGAACACACAACATAATTTATCAAAACCCAAGACTCCTTGTACACAATTCAAACCATACCACCTCACATTGATCAATGGTAGAGTATGAGAGCCTACAGGACTAAAAACCAATCAGAGGAAGAACATTGAAAGTTTTTTCGACTCGAAAGAATGATCCAGATCCACCAAGAAAAAGACATCACAGCGACATGTCAACAACTGTCTGATATATGTCCTTGTATCTTTTTTTAAGGAAAAAAAAGCCACATTACAAGAACAAGCAAACAAAATACATAACTTTGTATCCCACACTCATACTTCAACCAAATCTACAAACGGTCTGGAAGAGAGATTGAGCAACATTTTATAACACAAAGTTACTGATAACTAATAAGCCTACTTTCCTCTACATGGATGCAAATAAATTTTAAGTGTAGTTCTTAAAAGTATAGATGGTTGGTAGGTGTTCTCATTTACAGCAATATCATTAGAGATGAAACCAGAAACAAGTGGAACAGTAAAAGAACATTAAAATAAACAAGTGACTTACCTGGGATTTGAATTTAGAAAACTTGTAAAATTAAGGTAGTTCGCAACAACTGCATCACGGAGGGTACGGTTCACTAACCTGAAATATTTACACTGCAATCATTTTGAAAATAAGTGCCTGGGCCATTAAAAAAACATAAGTTTACATGGCCTACCATAACTTTAATTGTGTAAAAAATTTGGTGGAAGTCCGTAGATTGGTACCAAAGATAAAGCATAAAAACACTATTTTCTTAATCTGTGCTATCTTACAAAACTGCCTAAAAAAACTTTCTTTACACTATGCGTTTAATTAATATGCCAAACATAAAACATTTATATGGCCACCTTTTTGAAAATCAGTGACTAACCATTTAAATCGTGCAACTTTACATGGCCGCCTGTAGGTGTGCAAAATTTTGTGTAAACTAGTTATATTATTCTGGAAATATGACAAAATGTTCATTTTACTCACCTGACACTACTTTGCAAAAAATCTGGTACAAGAGTATCTCTGTATGCATAAATAATGTTTCTAATTAATACTGTTTGATTTAATATTTGGTTGACTTTTTTATATAAATGTTTTAGATATATAACAAATTAATCTAAATTATATATATAAACCCCATTAAAACATGCATGCTGCACATAATTCATGTTAATTAACATACCTTACTGTAGCAATAGTTGCGTGAAATTTTGGTATGAATCGGTTGATTGATCGTAGAGATAAGGTGTAAAACTTAAATCGTTACTGTGACTATCTTCACAAATTTAGGACTAAAAGTTTATTTATTAGTACGTTCCAGGATTGCAATAGATACAATACACAAAGTTAGATTAAATTCTGTTGCATAGTTCTGCAGACATAGCACACCAAGCTACAATTCAGAAAATAACAGATCTACACACTTAAATATGGCCTCCCACAGTACAACCTCTTTGCAAAATTTGAAAGAAATTGGTTGATTGTTTCTTGAGATACTGCATAAAAAACGTATTATTTCATGTGGAGTATCTTACAAAATGGCAGACAAAAGTGATTGTTTTTGGCCTATTAGATGTCAGCATACAAAATTTGGTTTAAATTGGTTGAATGGTTTCCAAGGTATAACATCCTAAATTTTTAAATGGTGATCATTTTGAAAGTAACCGGCGTGATCAAACCTATATTTCATACTTAGTACTCCGTGTACCAAGTTTGGTGGAATTCTGTTCACGCTTTCAAAAATTGAAGGGGGTGGGCAGACATGCACAGACACAGGAAAGTGATCTCTTGCGAGCCTTTCTTTCCTTCGGGAAGTCTATTCAAAACAATTTGACACTTAATCTACATATTAATAACGTCTATCAAATGTAAATGTAATCATTTTCATGGACTCACAATTGTGTGAAGCATAGAAAAAATAATTCATCTTTGTGTTGTAGCTTGTAATTGCAGCACAAACTCTTCTTCCCTTCCCTTGGAGTTGTAATGCTATTCTTTCCATTATGAACTTTCACCTGTCATTCGATTTCTTATAACAAACACTGACACTTAGAAACAATCTTGTCATAGAATTTGCTGAAAACGTATTGCCTATTTTCTCACTCATAGCTGCTGTAATTTTTTTGTCTGAATTTTCCCCCTTGCCATAAAATTCTAACGCCACTCACAGAACACGATCTTTGTTAAAATCATTTAAATATGAAACTAATTTTCTGGAAAAATGTTTTTTTTTCTTAGTGACACAAATATTACTTTTGACCTTAGATGCACCACATTGTATGTTCACCAGCATCACACGCTCATGCTGTCAAACTGTTAATTTCTTTAGAATTTCTACTTTCACCGAGTTTGATAGTAAAAAAAGAATTCTCTCTACAGATTATTGGCCGACATTGTTTGTTAACCACTTCCCTTTTACAACTACTTATTCTAGCACAAGGTTTACTTAGCACCATAATCTAAACAAAAACTTTACACGCAAGCAAATGAAAAACAGCGAGTTTGTTCAAAGCCCGTCGTGGTACTGGCCACTTGCGCTACGGGCAAGAGAAAACACCAGAGGCAGCTGTTTTGTTACACATTAATTGTGTCGGCTAAGCATGAGTACAGACTTCTCTTCCGCTTATAAAGCAATGTGGAAACATTTAGATATATCTACAAAGTATTGAACTAATAATATTCTTTATTCCGTAAAAACAGTGTAAAACATAAACAGATAAAGATACAGACTTCAGGATTTCACCTACCTGTTAAGAAAAATTAGACGCTTGAAAAAGACTACAGAATTTCAATGAAATCTTTCATGATTTTTTTAACGCAACTGAGAAACATTTTGCCTAACTAACTGCGGGTGCCGGAACACTGCGAACTTTGTAACAGCGCACAGCCGTGATAGGCTACTGGCATCAGCTAGTGGGAGGAGCGTCACTGATTGACTGACCTCCAACAGACAAGATGTTCTGTGGCTGGTTTAGGAAAATATTTGACATCAATGAACCAGGTAACCAACAGCAAAACGGTTAACTAACAACAGCAATAAATAATTTCACGAACTTGGTTCATTAATTTCCCAAATCAGGAGTCAGGGGAAGTTTTTACCTAAAATCTTAAATTGGGCTGGCCACAGCCCGTTTACAAATAAATCACAGTTGGTTACAGCACAAACAAAATTAAATAACCTAATTTCATTAAATAATTATGAATTAAAATTACTCTAACAGTACTTCAGTCTTACCTGCGTTCCCACATTCACCAACTCCATTTAACCCTCGGATAGCTCCCAGCTATCCCGAGGAAGAAATGTGCACCCAAACACTGAACAAAACACTACAGATGGGTTACCTATACTATAATTCTCCACTAAAACATAAAATAAATGCCTCTAGGCAGTGTCTGAAGGCCATGCACGTAAATTTCTACCACCACTTTGCTACTACATGCTTCTCTCGAATGCCTGAATTAATCTTGTCTAACCCACAGCTGAGTGTGTATCATGCACCTTGTTCGCCAGCTGAGGATATGGCCAGTACGGAGGAATGCCCCAAATCACCACGTAGGTTCACCTGCTGGATGAAGAAACTTTGCAATTGCAAAATCAGAGGCACTGACCTGAGGGAACTCACAGCTACTGTGCCACTGCCGAGCAACAAGTTCAAAAACATGACAGTTCAGTGCAACACAGCTAACAGGTTCTCAGGCTGTGACAATATGCAGTAGCGGTGTTAGGTTTTGTCAGAGTAGGATACTGTCGTGAAAAAACAAATGTATACCAATGACTAGTCTGCAAACGAATATCAATAGTGAAATACGAAACAGGTAATGGGTGGATATGCATTGTACCTATATTTATAACTGTAACCATTGCTGCTGGCTGGTAAGGAATTGCATCAGCTGGCAATGTTTGTACTGGTAAGTAGTCATTTTACATGCCTGCTTCTGCCTGGCCCGTGCTTTTATACTACCTTTTGAGAGTCATCGACCCCAGTGGTGGGGAACAACGCACCAACTGATTCACCGGAAAAAGTGAACCTTCAAAATTTTGTTTTATTTTGTTTCAAATTCATTTTTGTTGCAATTTCTCTGATTCACTCACCCCAGCTCCCTGTTACAACAAGGCACAGACAGATTCACCAAAATGTGTGACTCGCCAATGTTTTTTTTTCTTCCTGTTTCTAAATTTATTTTTGTTGCTTTAAAATGAGTATTTCTGCAGTCTTTTATGAGTTACTGTCATTCGTGGATCGTAATGACTGCTGTATACCTTTGAAACTGGGGTAGGTAACAATGGAGGGTATCGCATGTGTCATTGGTATTCTATACTACGCTTCAACGGCTGGGGCCAAGTGTATTTTCTGATTTCACAAATGATAGACACATTCAATTGAGCCCATCTGCTCAAGTGTACTACCAGATAACTAAATANATTTTCTGATTTCACAAATGATAGACACATTCAATTGAGCCCATCTGCTCAAGTGTACTACCAGATAACTAAATATGTCCACGTAATAGTGTGATTATAGTAAATGAGAGTTATTTTTACTGGAAATATTTGCCAGTCTCATAGTAGGATACAATTGAGCAGATGGGGTCAAGTGTATTTCCANGAGTTATTTTTACTGGAAATATTTGCCAGTCTCATAGTAGGATACAATTGAGCAGATGGGGTCAAGTGTATTTCCAAAAAATATGAAATTGGGAAGGCACAATGAAGCCCATTCTCTCAAGTGAATTACTTGATACTGAAGACAATAGATGCTTAAGTTGTCCCCACTCAAAAACTCCTATGAAATCTTAATAATTATGATTGCAACACCATGATAACAATAAAACATTATTATTACTGTGTTTTTTTAAAATATTATTCTGTAATATGTATTTATCTCGCCTTAATTCTTACCTTGTTGACACAATGTTTTTGCTTTGGTCGCACCATCTGAGAATTTTTTAACTTGCTCGCCTTTACATGATTTTCACATTAGTTGGAACATTCTTCCTCACACAACAAAAGTTTGCTAGGTTCTTGTGATTTTGTGGTTGTAAGTAAATGCTGATGGAAGCTGAAGATTTAGGGAACTACAAATTTCTTGAGGCAAGTACCTCCAAATGATTATCAAAACATCCCACTTCAAAATGTTATAAGATATTTTCGTGACCGATGTTGCATTTTTATTTTCTGGCTTTTCGTTTCATCCTTTGGAATACTGAAATAAAGAAATTATGGTAATTAAAGGCACAACACTCCTTGCACTACACCAATACCCATTCAAATGATTTATTTTTGATAACTGTGTAGATCCCTAACAACACGTCTATTGACAATGGGAATACAGAGTTTATAACAAATACAGATAGTACAAAATACAATGCCAATGCCAGACACTATTTCAAACATACATGCTAAAAATTTTAGAAGTAAGTAACACAAATAGTTATATATGCATAACATAATGATACATAGGATACACCTTATTAATATATTAGCCTTATTACACATGCTGATACGCAGGGTACAAAATTTAAAGTCTGGTACTAGTGAGATTGAAATCTTTGGTTTCCACTATTTTGTATTCATGAATCTGAAAATGCCTCGTCCATCGCCAAGTGTGCAAATGCGCTGCCGATACAGNGTTTCCACTATTTTGTATTCATGAATCTGAAAATGCCTCGTCCATCGCCAAGTGTGCAAATGCGCTGCCGATACAGGAAGGCACATTCTCTGGTCATGGGTGTTGCATATAATAATTAGACAGTACTTATTTGTTATATATATGACAATTATATAATGGATGTTTAATGAAACTGGTTTTTCATTATTGCTTTTCCTAACCAAGTAATTATATGTATCTCTCTCAGCAATACCAAATGATCAGCAACAACAGACGGACCATCTCCCTTATGTTTGTTAAATCAAAGGTACATGAGCCACCAGGTAGAAGTAAATATTAAAAAAACGTTGTATTGTTTTCATTTAATGAGATCTTGATTGTCTGAAATCAACAGTACTGAGGTAAGAAATAACTGAAAATGTTGTGACAGAAAGATACTGCATTGAACCAAAATTAAATTAATAAAATTTTGTACCTACCCAAAACATACATTTCAAAAGTTTTAATAAATTGGGTTTTAATATTGAAATATGCTGGTCGCTGACTGATATCAATACTTTTATTTGCATCTTTATCCTGAGAAGTTCAAAGTTCTTTAAGGATTTTGTGGGCCCCATTATATGCATAGACAAAATAATAGTTTGATCACAGTCTCCCACGCAACGATTGTTAAATGTACAACAGCGCCTCTAGTGGTTGCTGTACTAACTACTACACTGCAACATCGCGTAGCAACCAGGATTTGTTTACACATTTTTCCGTTGCTAGGTGTAGGAGTGTGACATCACTGCTAGCCCTCGCAAAGTGCAAATATTTACATATAACCAGTTTTTAGGTGCTTAACACATGATCTAAGGAAAATGTTGGTTTTTATTGTTGCATGTCGTAAAAATACTACATTTGTTACAATTGTTTTCCAGAGGAGCAAAATATGAACAGAAAAACTTGAACCTTTGGCACAAGAATTGACAAAGAATATTGTTTTGCACGTGCTACTACGATCAACCAGTGTACAAATATCGTCATTATTTATAATGTGGTGGCAGTTGTAATTTCTAGGAGTGTATGTAGTTGCTTAATTCCCATCATATCGGCATAGAATATTATTTCTGCTACATTTGTCTGTTCTTATTTTATTTACCTTTTTGCATTTTACGTTGGTTTAGGAAGAAGTACATACTGGAATTCCAGTACTAGGTTAGTCAAATTCACTTGCATCATCCCGTTAGACAGAGTTTGCATTTTACCAGCATGTCTTGAATTTGTTTTGCATTAATTGTCTGCAACATATACCACAGCCTCTATACATGTTGCCTAACGATATTTCTAACAATATTTTGTTGCAAGATCGTTTACACTCCTGTGAATTATGAGGGTAATTGTCTTGGCCACAAATTATATGTTACCGGTGACATTAACGCTTGTTAGAGGAGATAGTACTATCGTATCAGCAACCAAATAAGCAGAACTATTATTTTACTTGCAATGTACAACGCAGATGAAACTTTTGGTCTTACCTGCAATCAAGAAAAAAGTTTATTTAAACTGAAGTAAGTAATGAATAAGAATACTTCCTTCCCTTAAGGGCGCCACCCACTTGGAACTTTTTAGTGCATTTGAGGCAGGGAAGTGCGGGAGCGCCAAGGGCGACACTTACACGCGTGCCTAATGCCTCAACACACGTAGGCGCAAGGCGCAGAACAGGCGTGCAGTGGATACATCATGCTGCGCGTTCCTCTGGAACTTTAAAGCAGTGACCCTATTATTGTATTGGTAGAAAGTCTGCAAATAAGTTCATTGCAGGTCCCTATAATAGTTATTGCATGTTTCCAACCAGTATATTATGAGATACAGCTGTTTGAAAAAGTAATTTTCAGCTTGTTGGAGGGTTCCGAAATACCATTTACATATAATATAAATGATGTAATGAGAGTATTATATGTACCTTGTCTGAAGTGTCTTTTCTTTTCATACATTGGTGTAATGGGGACATGATAAATGGTTTTGTGAAAAAACCGGTGGTACTGTGCAAAACTATTCAAGTTGCCAAGTAGGCAGAGCCCTTAGTATCATTCATTAGCCTCAGCTTCATCACACAAAACCTAATCATAGAGATGTTTGGAAAAACTGAGAGCTAAGCCTTAATAAAGTTCCCACTTAGTTCCATTATCTGTAAGTTTTAAATGCTGGATTGTTCAGTAGCATCATGAAAACAATGCATGAAAGTGCACTCAGATGTGCAACAAGACATGCACTGGTTTTACTAGATGTGGCTGCAGCAAATATTTAACACATATAGAGGGGTAACAAAATTTAACACAAACCCGAGTACACCAAAGAGATATAACAGAAAATTTAAAGGGAATATTTACCTCAACTGTGCAGCTGAAATATATTATTTTTATAAAATAACCAAATCTAAAATGAAACCTTTTCTCCTGTACGAGATATAACTAAAATAATTTTACCAGATATCAAGTTACAAATGAAGAGTAAGTTCAACAGTTGTGAATTTTAGATTGTCTCCAGTTTCACACAGATATGATAATTAAGCTTTAATAAGACCTGGCGTTTTATTTGCTCACAAATTAAGTAATACCCATATGGTATACACCATAAACAATACAGAATTTTTTATGGGGTCTGTTGAACAGGAGGAGGTACTTCAGGATGCGCAATATTCTGTCATTTATTTTTCACTCACTAAAAGAAATGGCCTACAAGGAATTATTTCTCAGAACAGTGATAGGTTCAGTCTTATTCAACATATAACAAAAATATATTTGCCCTACATATGAACACAACATGTAGGAAACATACAGGAGGACTGACGATAGATCTACACAAGCTTATTTATCATACACCAATTTTACAAGATCAAATTTCATACAAGGAAAGAAATAATGGCCACTAAGATATCAGTCTCCCATATTTCACAGACTACTGATTGTTGTTTTTAAACATATACAAAATATTGTTTTTAAATCAATCTTTTGGTTATTTGAGTTTTAAATGCAAAAGTAGGAAAGGCATTCTGAGGAGCTACAGTGCAAAAAAAGTGAAGTGATGTTTACCATGTCCAAATATCCTACCAAAAAAACACCCAACAATGACAACTCACATCCTTTGCCTGAACATTATTTCAAGATAGTTAGTTTACATGAAGCAAATGTTTATATATTTATATAGGCTATGTGTAGTAATATTATTGCAAAGCACATTTGTTCAATGCCCAATTCAGACTTGTGCGAAGTAATTACACATGTAATTGCAACATTTCAAAGCAACAAACCTGTATAAGCTAACAAAATCTATACAGGTTCCAGTTGGGCGATTTAGGAAGGGACTACAGAGTGAAAAGGGATGAGGGAGAGAAGCACTTGCCACCAGACAATGGCCCAGTTGGAAGTTGGAAATTATTATTATTATATTACTTTTTCTCTTTAAATAATCTTTGTGAACTCTTTAGAATCTGGCACAAGAAATGGGTTTTCATTTACAACATGTGGCTAAAAAAGCCACTCTGGCCACTGGACTATCATGGAAAATGAACCAAACCAGGTCTAACCTATGATCTTTGGGTAATTTCACAGGTGGCTGGCATAATTGACTTTTAAATCAAAAGTACTAATTTAATCTTTTATCAACGATCATTTATAATTATCCAGCTGTCTCCGTAACATTACAAAATAATGGTTTGCAGAAAACTGGGGGTGTATGTGTTCTTTAGTACCATCCGCTACTCCATCAACACATGGAAGGTTAGGGGCTCATCTAAAACAAATGCGTATGAGGCATGAAAGTTGTATACTATTTGGACTGTGCAAAGCTTCCCCAAGTTGAAAATGCACAATTAGGTCATATTACATTGTTCTGCTAGAGTTGTACCTAGCAGTTGCACCTAGCAACTGAAAAATAAGTAAACAAATCCTGGTTGCTAGGTGATGTTGCAGTGTAGTAGTTAGTACAGCAACCACTGGAGGCGCTGTTGTACGTTCAACAATCGTTACGTGGGAGACGGTGATCTAACTATTCTTTTGTCTATGACTATAAAGTGGCCCACAAAATCCCTATACAGCTTCAAACCTCTGAGGGTAAAGGTGCAAATAAAAGTATTGATATCAGTCAGCGACCAGCAGTTTTCAATATTAAAAACCCAATTTATTAAAACCTTTGAAATGTATGTTTTGGTTAGGTGCAATACTTTATTAATTTCATTTTAGTTCAATGCAATATCTTTCTGTCACAACATTTTCAGTTATTTCTTACCTCAGTACTGTTGATTTCAGACAATCAAGATCTCATTAAATGAAAACAATACAACGTTTTTTTAATATTTACTTCTACCTGGTGGCTCATGTACCTTTGATTTAACAAACATAAGGGAGATGGTCCGTCTGTTGTTGCTGATCATTTGGTATTGCTGAGAGAGATACGTATCATTACTTGGTTAGGAAAAGCAATAATGAAAAACCAGTTTCATTAAACATCCATTATATAATTGTCATATATATAACAAATAAGTACTGTCTAATTATTATATGCAACACCCATGACCAGGGAATGTGCCTTTCTGTATCGGCAGCGCATTTGCACACTTGGCGATGGACGAGGCATTTTCAGATTCATGAATACAAAATAGTGGAAACCAAAGATTTCAATCTCACTAGTACCAGACTTTAAATTTTGTACCCTGCGTATCAGCATGTGTAATAAGGCTAATATATTAATAAGGTGTATCCTATGTATCATTATGTTATGCATATATAACTATTTGTGTTACTTACTTCTAAAATTTTTAGCATGTATGTTTGAAATAGTGTCTGGCATTGGCATTGTATTTTGTACTATCTGTATTTGTTATAAACTCTGTATTCCCATTGTCAATAGACGTGTTGTTAGGGATCTACACAGTTATCAAAAATAAATCATTTGAATGGGTATTGGTGTAGTGCAAGGAGTGTTGTGCCTTTAATTACCATAATTTCTTTATTTCAGTATTCCAAAGGATGAAACGAAAAGCCAGAAAATAAAAATGCAACATCGGTCACGAAAATATCTTATAACATTTTGAAGTGGGATGTTTTGATAATCATTTGGAGGTACTTGCCTCAAGAAATTTGTAGTTCCCTAAATCTTCAGCTTCCATCAGCATTTACTTACAACCACAAAATCACAAGAACCTAGCAAACTTTTGTTGTGTGAGGAAGAATGTTCCAACTAATGTGAAAATCATGTAAAGGCGAGCAAGTTAAAAAATTCTCAGATGGTGCGACCAAAGCAAAAACATTGTGTCAACAAGGTAAGAATTAAGGCGAGATAAATACATATTACAGAATAATATTTTAAAAAAACACAGTAATAATAATGTTTTATTGTTATCATGGTGTTGCAATCATAATTATTAAGATTTCATAGGAGTTTTTGAGTGGGGACAACTTAAGCATCTATTGTCTTCAGTATCAAGTAATTCACTTGAGAGAATGGGCTTCATTGTGCCTTCCCAATTTCATATTTTTTGGAAATACACTTGACCCCATCTGCTCAATTGTATCCTACTATGAGACTGGCAAATATTTCCAGTAAAAATAACTCATTTACTATAATCACACTATTACGTGGACATATTTAGTTATCTGGTAGTACACTTCAGCAGATGGGCTCAATTGAATGTGTCTATCATATGTGAAATCAGAAAAAACACTGGGCCCCAACAGTTGAAGCGTAGTATAGAATACCAATGACACATGCGATACCCTCCATTGTTACCTACCCCAGTTTTAAAGTTATACAGCAGACATTATGATCCACGAATAACAGTAACTAATGAAAGACTGCAGAAAAACTCATTTTAAAGCAACAAAAATAAATTTGCAAACAGGAAGAAAAAAAACATTGCGAGTCACACATGTTGGTGAATCTGTCTGTGCCTTGTTGTAACAGGGAGCTGGGGTGAGTGAATCAGAGAAATTGCTATAAAAATGAATTTAAAACATAACAAAACAAAATTTTTGACGATTCATTTTTTCCGGTGAATCAGTTGGTGCGTTGTTCCCCACCACTGGGGTCGATGACTCTCAAAAGGTAGTATAAAAGCACGGGCCAGGCAGAAGCAGGCATGTAAAATGACTACTTACCAGTACAAACATTGCCAGCTGATGCAATTCCTTACCAGCCAGCAGCGATGGTTACAGTTATAAATAAAGGTACAATGCATATCCACCCATTCCCTGTTTTGTATTTCACTATTGATATTCGTTTGCAGACTAGTCATTGGTATACATTTGTTTCTTCACGACAGTATCCTACTCTGACAAAACCTAACACCACTACTGCATATTGTCACAGCCTGAGAACCTGTTAGCTGTGTTGCACTGAACTGTCATGTTTTTGAACTTCTTGCTCNAGCTGATGCAATTCCTTACCAGCCAGCAGCAATGGTTACAGTTATAAATATAGGTACAATGCATATCCACCCATTCCCTGTTTCGTATTTCACTATTGATATTTGTTTGCAGACTAGTCATTGGTATACATTTGTTTCTTCACGACAGTATCCTACTCTGACAAAACCTAACACCGCTACTGCATATTGTCACAGCCTGAGAACCTGTTAGCTGTGTTGCACTGAACTGTCATGTTTTTGAACTTCTTGCTCGGCAGTGGCACAGTAGCTGTGAGTTCCCTCAGGTCAGTGCCTCTGATTTTGCAATTGCAAAGTTTCTTCATCCAGCAGGTGAACCTACGTGGTGATTTGGGGCATTCCTCCGTACTGGCCATATCCTCAGCTGGCGAACAAGGTGCATGATACACTCTCAGCGGTGGGTTAGACAAGTTTAACTCAGGCGTTCGAGAGAAGCATGTAGTAGCAAAGTGGTGGTAGAAATTCACGTGCATGGCCTTCAGACTCTGCCTAGAGCCATTCATTTTATGTTTTTGTGGAGAATTATAGTATAGCTAAGCCATCTGTAGTGTTTTGTTCAGTGATTGGGTGCACATTTGTTCCTTGGGATAGCTGGGAGCTATCCGAGGGTTAAATGGAGTTGGTGAATGTGGGAACGCTGATAACACATAAGTACTATTAGTGTAATTTTAATTCATAATTATTTAATGAAATTAGGTTATTTAATTTTGTTTGTGCTGTAACCAACTGTGATTTATTTGTAAAAAGGCTGTGGCCCTGTGTAGGATTTTAAGGAAAAACTTGTGAATTTCTTAAAATGATGTGAGTTAACCATTTTTGCTGTTGGTTACCTGGTTCATTAATGTCAAATATTTACCTAAACCAGCCACAGAACATCTTGTCTGCTCAAGGTCAGTCAATTGGCGGCGCTCCTCCCACCAGTTGATGCCAGTAGCCTATCACGGCTGTGCGCTGTTACAAAGTTCGCAGTGTTCCGGCACCCGCAGTGAGTTAGGCAAAATGTTTCTCAGTTGCGTTAAAATAAATCATGAAAGATTTCATTGAAATTCTGTAGTCTTTTGCAAGCGTCTCATTTTTCTTAACAGGTAGGTGAAATCCCAAAGTCTGTATCTTTATCTGTTCATGTTTTACACTGTTTTTACGGAATAAAGAATATTATTTGTTCAATACTTTGTAGATATATCTAAATGTTTCCACATTGCTTTATAAGCGGAAGAGAAGTCTGTACTCATGCTTAGCCGACACAATTAATGTGTAACAAAACAGCTGCCTCTGGTGTTTTCTCTTGCCCGTAGCGCAAGTGGCCAGTACCACGATGGGCTTTGAACGAAATCGCTGTTTTTCATTTGCTTGCGTGTAAAGTTTTTGTTTAAATTATGGCGCTAAGTAAACCTTGAGCTAGAATAAATAGTTGTAAAAGGGAAGTGGTTAACAAACAAGGTCGGCCAATAATCTGTAGAGAGAATTCTTTTTTTACTATCAAACTCCGTGAAAGTAGAAATTCTAAAGAAATTTAACAGTTTGACAGCACGAGTGTGTGATGCTGGTGAACACACAATGCAACTGACGTGCATCTACGTCAAAAGTAATATTTGTGTCACTTAGGAAAAAACAATATTTTTCCAGAAAATTAGTTGCATGTTTAAATTATTTTAACAAAGATCGTATTCGCTGAGTGGCTTTAGAATATTACGGTAAAGGAGAAAATTCAGACAAAAAAATTACAGCAGCTATGAGTGAGAAAATAGGCAATACGTTTTCAGCAAATTCTATGACAAGATTGTTTCAAAGTGTCAGTGTTTGTAGTAAGAAATCGAATGACAGGTGAAAGTTCATAATGGAAAGAATAGCATTACAACTCCAAGGGAAGGGAAGAAGAGTTNAAGAAATCGAATGACAGGTGAAAGTTCATAATGGAAAGAATAGCATTACAACTCCAAGGGAAGGGAAGAAGAGTTGTGCTGCAATTACAAGCCACAACACAAAGATGAATTATTTTTTCTATGCTTCACACAATTGTGAGTCCATGAAAATGATTACATTTACATTTAATATACGTTATTAATATGTAGATTAAGTGTCAAATTGTTTTTACTACAAATGTAAAATTTAGCATTTCGTATGCCCGGGCAGTTTCCTAATAGATATAAACTTCCAAATATATCTTGTATATGTTATACAGATTTCTCTTTCTACAATGTTCAATTGTTCCTCTTAATGTATTGAATTGTAATTTACATTACTATAGCAGAGATTTCATGGCACACGTGTTATTACGGGATGGGAGTTCAATATGGCCACAGTGCTTGGTACTGCTCGCTGATAGGCTGACACTGTGCGGCCAATTCTGTGCCTGGTTAAGACTGTTGCATTGTGTGTTACAAATTCATGAACAAATTATTTAAGGGTGTTTGATTGGCCCGTGTGTCTCCTCTCGCAATATTAAGAGCTAAATCTAAGCTGTCAAAGCATTTAGGTGGCAACGTGATTATTTTTAGTGGATGGTAAGTTGCTCCAGCCAATGAGAACAGAGATGAGGCAGACAAGAGATGTTGGTGGCTGGGGTTTAAGAATATTCTGAGAATTAAGCACCCTCCGTGAATGATCCCTATGCAGCTGGGCATATACGCATACCTCCACCGTAATGTGGTGTAGACTCTATGGGTGGAAGAAATCAGAGAACCAGGGTCTCATATCTACATTATAATATTTAAATAATATTTCCAACTTCTAATAATTTTTGTCACTTCACCACTGTAACCATATTTACATCACTTTTGTTATTTAATTATTTACATTAATTACATATGTTAAAAACTTTTATATCCTGTGAAGGTATGATCTCTTTATTGTGTATTACTATGACTATAAACTAATTTAACAAGAAAATAAATAAAATATTTAATACATTTAAGAATGTACATTTGGAGCTTACAACACCTTTTGACGTGCCAAAAACTATGTATAAGCATCCTTGCTTGATCAGTACTATTGTGGGGCACCTAGTTGAATTTTTTATAAAAATTAAGACATGGTAAGGATAGAGCCACATATGTATTATGAAATTAATACATAATATATTTGTATTACAATAAGTTCATAGTTGATATTTTGAAAATCATTATCTTTGCTGTTTTATTTTACAGTGATACTTGGAATTTAACAATTTTTTTACTGTACATATTGTTATGAACTAGGTTCTTTTAGTGTTGAACAAAATAGCGCCTGCATATGTGTACATNATTTTTTTACTGTACATATTGTTATGAACTAGGTTCTTTTAGTGTTGAACAAAATAGCGCCTGCATATGTGTACAAATGTTGTGTGTTTGTGGTTCAGAAAGACAAAATGCCAATTCCTCACATCTTGTCAGTTGGCAGCAGAATTAGGCATTCAACTTATGGTTTGAAGCAAGCAGTCTTATGAAGTTGGTAATTTTCTAGTTTAGGGGCTTTTCTGAAAATAATTAAAAAAACTCCAGAAAGTGGTATATTTCGACTCTANATTTTTTTACTGTACATATTGTTATGAACTAGGTTCTTTTAGTGTTGAACAAAATAGCGCCTGCATATGTGTACATATGTTGTGTGTTTGTGGTTCAGAAAGACAAAATGCCAATTCCTCACATCTTGTCAGTTGGCAGCAGAATTAGGCATTCAACTTATGGTTTGAAGCAAGCAGTCTTATTAAGTTTTGCCTGGCAGAAAGTGTGTATATTTATAGATTTTTTTTTTTGAAACCGGAACAGTTTGTTGGGGACTAACTGTGTCTTCCAAAATTAAAGTCTATCATTTAAATGTGAGAGTTGTTACTAACGATTTCACGTCTCGTTTTGGCAAATGTAAAATTCTTTGCTGTGATAGACTCCTAATTTCTATAATGATAATGTGAAATACTTTGGTTACACTTTATTAATTTATTTTATTTACAGTATTTCATATCACCCAGTAGAATCAGTTGATGAACAGAATGCTCAATGAATATAGGGCTTGTCAGAAAATGTATCAATATTTACACTGCACAATATAACGTTAAGTGAAAAATTACAAAAATTGACAATAACAATAAACTACCTACGAATATTCACATAATTACAAACAATGTTAATATATGATAAAGGATATAAGAATGACAAAATGTTTTATGGTACTAAGTTAGTACATACTTTTCACGGCACTTGGCGTAAACAAGGACGGGTATCTAATTATATCCCTAATTTTTTTTCTTCTTCAAAACATGGAACGACGTACCTCGTAAACACATAATTCCGTCACTGTAAGCATGCATATTCAAAAGTATTGTGGAAACAGTGTCTGTCACTCTGCAACATTGGATTTTTTTTATGCAAAACCATATTTTATTACTTATGGCCACGTATTTGCAATTTGTAGTAAGTATGTATAGGTAAAATATGAGAGATGAGCCCCTAGTCTAGATAATTACCATTTTATGTTATGTTTGCAAAGTACTAAACATATGTACTTAAAAGCAAGCCCAATTATTTAATACAATGTTTAATTTTAAAATTTTACTTTTTTATACCTTCAATCACCTGCAGACAATATATTTAGCAACGAATTTGCAGCATATTCCTTGCATGAAGTACACACAACATATATCACAGTTAATTGTAGGACTTGCCACATATCTGGCATGTCAGAGACAATTTGTGTAGAAAATGTAGACCGAAGAACAGTGAATCAACAAGCTCAACACGACATTTAGTAAAACACTGAGTATTGTACTGTACATATCAACTCGAGGTGCTGTCATGAACAAGGGTGCTTTGTGTGAGAATTCATGAAAAGTGGTTCAGATGCTAAGGATCAACTACCTGGCTGTATCAGCTTGAATTTCTTGGAGGTTTTACATACATATTGAATTGAAATGTGTTTGGGGATGAATCTCGTAATCACATGTGTAAATTGAGTTATAATTTTATGGAAATATTCTCCTAGTAACCTGTTGTGTATAGTCAGTTAACAGCTGAGGAGAAAAAGACCTGGAGGTGTGTCAGTAGAGAATATGAACTGCGTCATGGCCAAACAGCAGAGTAAAATGCAAAATAGTGTTATGCCTGAGATAAAATATATGTCACAACAGTTTGACTAACTGCTATGATGAGATCCTGAAGATGGCAGCTGCAAAGACTGCAGAAAACGTCAGGAATAAAAATACTTGATGCAGCTTAAATTCGAAAGCGAAGAACATATTTGTTGTGACAATTTTCAATTTACGTTATGTATAGCATTACAAAAGTCATGCAGTCATGTTTATCTTTAATCTGAATATTAACATTTTATGTTGGAAACTGCCCGCCATATTTATAGTATGTTTCATTGCTAATGGGTAACTACTGGGGGAGAGAAGGGTTCCATGATTCAAAATGTTTTATAAAAATGTGATAGCAAGGTTTAAAAGGTCAGATCATTTAGCTATAAAATTATACAATTCTTAAGTGGTTACAGTTGGAAACATTATATTCAGAGTAGATGTCATGCGAAAAGGAATAAATTAAAAATTGACCGGTAACAGTAGAGTTAAATTTATTAACAAGTTCATCAGTTTTTACTTGGTTACAAAAATAATTAACTGAATTATTTTTAATCCTGCTAAACACAAGAACTCAAAATAGAAAATTATTTTAATTGTAGCCTATACTTATTATTTTTTAAAATGTTTAGGTTTTAATCATTTTTAAAAGAATGTTTTTAAATTACAAATTTGATTAGCAGTTGTCGCTTTGAATAAATATATTCTAATATGAAGCATTTATAATTGTACTGTGTTCCTCTTTTTACCTTAAGCTTTATATAATTATGATTTCATTCTGTAATTGTTACCTATTTTTGCATTAGTCACAAATGTGTGTGTATAAATGTACATAACTGGGAGAAAAATGTAAGTGCCTGTGTGATGCCCGAGAGATAAAAGGGAGTTCACAAATATTCAGGAAGGGGGTTCCTTGCATTAGTGCAAGCGGTGGTGTGAGCATCCCAGCATTACAAAATAAGTTATTTAGACGCAGTCTTGCACAGTTAATGGTAATATTGACATTGCACACAAATTATGTGTTTCTGGACATTTCCAAATTCATGCATGAATTATAACTCAATTTAAATGAATTTCACTATGGAAATGGGGTGATGTTTTATTTTATTGTGGATGTTTGATATAGTGCACCAACTGTTACATTGTTGCATATTTGCAAGTTATATGCATTTTTATGCCTTTCAACATATTTGTAAAAAATTATTAAAGAACATGATGCAGTCTCTTGTCTAATTTAAATTGTTCCTGATGTTTTAGTACAGTATACTTCTTGCATAAAAATGTAGTGTATTTGGGTTTAATATTTTCAAGAAGGTATTTCTTAACAGCGGCATCACGTGGAAAAGAATTTGGGCTACTGTTTGCATTAGAAACTGGGTCTGTAAACTTTCCATAACTAACAGTGATTATTACAAGTGAGTATCTTTTCTTCATCTAGGAGTTGGTGACATGAAACAAGGGTAATTGTATAGAATAGCGGCTTTTTGAAGGAGACATAGTAGACCCAAAAAAGTTATATAAATGGCTTTTGCACACCTTACCTGTTTCATATTTACGATGCCGTAACGATAAAATAAGCAGAACATTGAAAATAAAATAGATAATATACAAAGAGTTTGACCGCTTTGTTTACATCGGACGCCATGATGTTTAGTTCTGTAATGCTGTAGTAACGTAAACAAATGTGAATCTGCAGTCACCTTATTGGCTGTGGATGTGTAGGCGTTACTGTATGTTAGTTGCAGTTTAGATGCGAGACAGTGCGGTTCGTGGCGAGTGGTGTGTGTTGTTGCGCCCGTGAGTTGTGACGTCCGAATCAGAACGTGCAAAGGCTTGTGATTTAAGAATGGAGGGTGCAAGAACGAGTGCTTCTGTGTGTAATATTCGCCTATATGGCGGGTGTTACTTGGATATTTTAGTAGATTGTGGTGTTTTGTTGATTGAGGTAAAATGCACTGCAGTTGAATGGGTCGAGGACAATGTTGTGAGTTGATTCATAGACTTCTGGCTGTTACTTTAAAACCCTAAAATCCTAGATTAGACTAAAATCCTAGGTTAGTTAAAATCCGTACTATCCTAGGTTAGATTAAAACCCTATAATACTAGGTTAGTTTAAAAATGTAAAATAGTGATTCACTCATCGTGGGGTTAGGTTCTGTTAGGTTAGGTGGCCACATATTACAAATTTTGTCATACGTTACTATATTCATGTTCTGCGTAATAAGTAGAGTGAAAATATACCACTTTCTGGGTTTTTTTTTGTTACAGAAAAGCCGCTACTCTGGATAATTACCTCCTGTTTTGTATCGTTTGATAGAAATTTTTCATTATTGAGGGTTAACTCACTGCTAAGCTTTTAGTTAATATCGTAATGTGTATTTAGGTGTTAATTCAAAGTATTTACGGTGTAGGGAGAGCAGTGAGCACTGCATCAAACATAGGGTAGCCAAATTTCCTGTTTATATATTATCTGTAATAATTATGTTTTTTGTGCATTTTGTTGCATGTACCGTTGTCTGCTGCAGTACGCTGGATATTGCTGTTTTTAAATATTGATTGCATAACCTAACACTATACAGAGGTTAAAAGGTACGTTCAGATAAACAAATGGTCACTAGGACATATTTACGAAACAACCAAACATGACATACATTGGATGATTTCTCAAAGGTTTGATTCAAAAAGTGTGAAGATATCACAAAATGTTTCTTGGGTCTCGTAGTGTTCTTAATGCATAAGGAGAACAGTAAGCCTATATATTAATAATTGAAAAAAAAAAATTCCTAACATTACAGTATTATTTTCATAAGCAGTTATTTACAATCACGACTTTAACTAAAAGTAAAAACGCAGTCACTAAACTTAATAATTACTGGTTTATATTTAAATAAACTGTGAACATATCGCTATTTTACCGCACATGTGTATAGCGAATTCCACTAGTAAGTTCCCTCTAGTTTTGTTCGAAAAGGAAAAGAAACTTTCCAGTTGTATTTTACCTACTCTAAATAAAGTAACAGCTGCCCACTCCGCTTGAATTCCTAGGTATTGGGGTAAATTTACAACGCCATACATGTAGGCCGTGATATAACTCGTACGTTAACCGAATAATTATCACATGTTCCTTCCAGGTCTGTTATTCGCAGCAGTCAATAGCAACTCTACCTGAATAGAGTAGGTACGTTTTTATAAAAATAAAAAAAATGCACCTGATTACAAATGCGTATATAAAAAAATCTGCGTACAATGAACAAATGTACTGGTTTAATATTCACGATCCGGTAAACGAACAAACTTATTTCACGAAGAACCTGATAAGACATTATTTATCTTTAACGTTTACTTATTGCAGCGGTATGTATGGCCTACACATGAAATCGGCATCTGATATTAAAACTTAATGAAAAAATTTGCAAGTTGTCATGCACTACCTTTAGTAACAAAACACGTCATGGAGCTTTCAGGATATTTCTGCCAAATGTATTTGAATGAGGTCCGTCTCCTTATCTTACTTGCTTTGTGATTAACTTCCTCCATTTCAACATTTCCGTATTTTTGGCGTCACATGTTTAAACTACAAAACACTTTCTGATTGGTCAGTTGATATTTTAAACTATAAAGCACTCTTTGATTGGTCTGTTGGTGGTAAAAAGGTAATATTTTAAAAGGTTTGTTTCTTTCAAACCAAAAAAAGCATAGTGAAAACAAGGGGAGGATCTGGCATGACGTCACACACAAAAAGCTCTGCAATTTGCTAGTAGCCATAGCGGGATAGACTAAAAATACGTGGCGGAGAATTGTCGTCGGAGGCAAAATTGGGATTATTACTCGATTAGAGTGATTTCTGCAAAAAATTTGAAGTGGGATATGACATTTCAGTGTTTGATACTGTCAATGACGATCAGTGGTTCTAACTTTCTATGTACACTTAACACCTTGTACCACCCCTCACAACTCTACCTAACCCAGTACCACACTGCCACCAGACGTCAAGGCATGATTAAAAAAAAAATATATTAACAATAATCTTAATATCCGAACAAATGATACATTTTGAATTCCTTGACTTGAACCACGCGTCCACATGCTCCTTGTGCCCACTCTGAACGCCACAGTCACAACAACTACACCAGCTACACTGGGCCGCACCAACTACATTAGGCCAAGAGTGCGTCGTGCAGGTCAACAAAAACGGAACTTGCACCTTCTTGTCGACAAGGATTACGCAACTCAAGAGACCGCCCTACTCATTTATTACAAGAGGTAACTCTTTTAATAAATGGGTAGACGATCCGAAACGATATTTACCCCAAAGCCACAGCCGTTGGGCGCACTAGCAATTGGTCGTTGCATCGTGTGCTATGGCATCGGCACAGAAGTGCTCAAATGCCAGCTATACGGGCATCAGGCACATCAGCGGTGAATGCTGGTAAACGAGTGGTTGATGGACATGGAACAGTATAAATCTATGCCAGGCATGCTTGACATGTTGCGCACGATGTACAATCGCACCACAAACAGCTATGCAAAGTCTGTACCCCGTCAACAGTTTCACCTTACCACTAGCACAGTCAACATCGCACCAGTTCGAAGCAGACCTAGAAAAATAGGTTATTGGTACAGAACCCGAACAAAAGAAACCAACCGGCCTACAATACGTCCTCTCACTTTCAGCCATTACCCATGTTCGCAGGTTCACAGACAGAAAACTCCCAGGCCTTCCTCGACAATTGCACAAGTCGAGTATACCAGTACGGGGTGTGCGAGGAAGAGTGGCACAATGCATCATGGGACAATTGACCTGATACAAGAGACTGTGGTGGCAATCTGTAAATCACTACCGGGTGTGATGGGCAACTTTCTTTTTGGTATTTCAGTGCCTATAAACAATGGCATTATCCTCGTTACAAGCATGCAGTCGTGCAATACTGGACACCCAGTCACCCCAGGAGACACTAATGGCTTTCGCTATGCAGAAGATGCATTTAGTGCAGCAGTACCATCCACACATTCCAGTGATAGAAGTACTCGAAGTAAAAGCCGGTACTGAAATGCCTGAGTACCTAGGTGCATTAACACTGCTAATCCACAGCCCATTAGACACCTTCACGAAGACCATTATAATTTTTGACAACACCATGTGCAAACGCAAAGACAGCGACGACAAGGTATCGTGAAAATCAAACAAGTTCTGAATACCATAGTAGAGCCAGCTGCACGCATATATACATTTCAGATATAAGGAACTGTGAATTCTTTATGACCCAGAACTGTGGCCCACAGTCTGTGCATCCAAAGTACATTTTAATGAATTAGATCCTTCGATGCTGCTAGAGTTTCGTGGTTCTGTGCAACACATACTCTATGAGAAGCTGGTGTATTTACAGCAGCAGACCTACTATGCCGCACGATGGTAGCCGAGCATGTCATTCAATTAGAATAAGAGTGGCTCATATATGCTCCTCCACGTGGTTACCAGACACACTAGTGTGTCATAATAAAGGAGCAGATACGGGAGATATTGGCTGACAGTGCCATTGAACCCATTTGCAGCAACTACAACAGTGCCATCACACTAGCACCTAAAAATGGTGGTATGGGACACATTTGCATGGATTTTCTGGCAATTAACCTAATAACTAAAAGTGCGCCAATGCTGTACATTAGCCTCAGGAATGCTCTCCATGTACTCGGCCGAGACAAAATAACGAGGTCATTAGACCTCCACAGTGGGTACTGGCAGGACCCGATTAAGCCATAGGACCAGGCAGAAACAGCTTTCACCGCCTCAAATGGATGCAGATTTCAGTTATGCACTATGCCTTTTTGGCTTAAGTACACACTGTCAACAACCCAGTATATTATGCCCATGTACTCAATGGGTACATAGACGATTTCGCCCTCGCATATCTAGACGACTTTGTGGTGTGTTCGGAGCCATGGGAAGACAACAACCAACACTTGTCATTGGTCCTAGAATGCCTAGCCATCAACAAGCTGATGTGCAACAATCGGAAGTGTCATATTGGCAAAAATTTGCATCCAATTTCTCGGTCAGCTTGTAGACGAGCACAGGAGCCGACCCACATCCGAACAGGTACCACTATTTGATAATTATGCTGTGCCCCACACATGTAAAGAGTTACACAAGTTCTTTGGCCTGGTTAATTGGCTTAGGGAGTTTCCGCAACTTCGCAGTAGTGATAGCCACACTGATGGATATGTTATCCCCTAACCACAAAATTAATGGACGGACGAATAGGATGCGTGTTTTTCTGAACTCAAGTGTCGGTTCCAAGTGTATACCACACTTGCACACCATCACCAGATAAAACACCTTTACTTGCAAGCAGAGGCAGGCAAGAAAGGATGGAGAGCCATCTAGTTTCAACTTGGAGATAATCAGGAGTGACAGAGAATTAATTTCAACAGTGTGAAATTTGGGCCAACGGAAGATAGGTTAACGAACACGAATGCCTGGTCGTAGTATGGGCTGTCAAAAAGTACAAGGCAAATTTAGAGTACCAGCATTTTATGTGGCAAACAAATAACCACTGCTTGGTGTAGCTGAATTCAATAAGAGAGGGACACAGCAAGGTAGCATGTTGGACCCTACTGCTTCAATCGTACAACTTCCAATAACAGCACATTACTGGTGGGGAAAATCAATTGGCAGACGAGCTGTCATGTCTATCTGGCGAAAATATAGCAGTGGACGAAGATGAGTGAGATTACATACTTGCCCCTACATCAGCTGACCACCGAATACCAGCGAGGGTGCAGCAACCTGCAACCCAATTTTGTTAAAGGGGGATTGCTCGAATTGAGGCTGGACGAACTCCATGTGCATGTAGAGGAGGTCGAACGACAGTGCCCCGAAACACAACATCGGTGGATGGAAAGCAATAATGTGGTAGAATGGTAGCAAGCAGAAAACACGTGAAGTTAGAAATCCAGCTCGGCCAGTTGGATGTGCTGTGTCAATTATTTGTGCCGAAAGACATGTAGCCACTTGTGCTACGTCATACACGCCCTAGCCAATTTGCAAGACACCCAGGAGCACTGCAAACAAGCAGGAATGTACAGGTTCATTTTCATTGGCCAAGAGGCACCGATGATGTCACACAGTACGTACGTGAGTGCAACACATGCAATTGTTTCAGAAGTCACTGTACAGATGGAACAGCACAACAACCATGGCTGCCAACTGAACCTTTCTAAGCCATCTCTTTTGGCATAATGGGACCTTATTCACACAAGAAAACAGGCAAGCATTTCATTGTGGTGGTGAGCGACTCATTTTCGAGATGGGCGGAAGTGTATCCTGTCTTCAGTGTACGAGTATGAACCATAGCTCGTGTGTTGGCAAGCGTGTTCTATCCTCGCTGGGGATACCGATAGGCATTGTTAATGGACAACGACACATAGTTCATGGGCTGGCAGTGGTATGAACTGTGAACGGAGTTAGATGATACATCACATAACAGCCATATACCACCAGTGGGTTAAACCAACAGAGCATCGAAACTAGGACTGGGAGATATAGTTGCGCCTGTGGTTTGGTAAGAACTACACAGATTGAGTCTAACATCTACCAGCAGCATTGCTTACCATTATAGACCGTGTCAACCTTGTCATAGGCAATCACCAGCTGCCATACTGCAGGGCCTTGAGCTGCCTCTGGCAGGAGTTCGCTTGCCCATGAGCAGACAGTGTATGCGAAGAGGACAGCACAGCCTAGCAGCAGCAGCTAGAAGCAACACTACAGTTTGCTCGGGCAAACCAAGTGTGCCACATCGCGGAGTGGGTGCCAGCAACTATGCACTCACCTCACTGCTTACAGGCTGGACAGCTGGGATAGTAGCCGAACCAATATTTTTGTAACTTATTACATGTTATATATAACATTTTATACATATAACATAATTATATAATATTATGTAAAAATGTTTCAACTTAATATGTAAATTAAAAAATGACGTACTCAGATTTTTTCATTTTTTTATTTCCCGAAAAAATTATATTCTTTATGATTACCGATTTAAATACTGCATCTGCCGATGAGACATATATTTTTAATATGCTCTGATGAATACTGACATATCTATACGCAGTAGTACAGCCTTTTTAGTTTAATTTTCGCTTTAGTGTGAAATTGTCTCCTCTACCATAACAGCCATTTGCGTGGATATGGTGCTGGAAGCTCCAAAAACGTGAATGTGAACGACTATTTTCGTCAATTCTTGTTTACTTTTGATATTATTTAATGATTTTGTTATCAGAAGTTTAATAATTTTTAATTATTATTATCTATCCCAGTATTCCCTTGTTTCTCATAACTCTTGACACTATCGTTTTACCAGCATTTTTGCATTACTTTTTCTTTCGGAAATTTGTGTACGAACACTATTGGTATTATGCCTTGACACAATACTTTTTTAAGGTATTTAATTAATTTTAAACAGCAAAACTTGATTACTTAATTTATGGAAAAACAAATTTGCATATTAGGCATATTTTCGTTGTTGAATTGGTAACAGGCTGTTCACCAGCATTCACAACAATATGTTCACCACGAAAATGCCTATTGTCAACAGATGGAGAACCTCAGTTAGAGGGAACTTCAAAACTGCGCAATCGCTGTATTTGTGTAAGAAATAGAAATTTAATGTACAGATAGGTTAATGTATTTGGATGCAAAGACTAACATGCTTTTCTCACCTGTAAATGATAACATTTAACGTCAAAAATTCAGCTCGAGTTACAACGAAGAAAAGCTTCTATTAAAACTTCACTAAGACTCGAAATATCATAACTAAACGAAACGTACTTTATGTACCGATTGAGGTTATCATCGTTTGTAACACTCACCTCCGACCCATTTCAACAAAACTTTCCCGCTTTCGTCACAAAATATGGTAGCATCTTCATTTTTAACTATTGAATATTCATCTATTTTGAACATTAAAAGGCAATGATATAGTTACTCGGGTCACCGCGTGTTCACAACAAAGTGGCGAACAGGTGCGCGAAATCACCTCGTTGTTACTTATTCAACCGCGAAAATACTGCTAATGTCGGCTAGAAATCGTCCGTTGTCATAAACATGTCGTTTAATATTATTCCAGTTAGTCATATCAGCAAAGGCATTTTATCCTCTTTATTTTTGTATATATTTCCATAGCTAAATATCAGCAACTTTGCTCAAAAACGAGAATTTGCCAATACTTCTGGAAACGTGTATCGCTTAATTATGTGTATCGATAGTACTTTGAACTTACGGCAAGAGGTAGCGCACGCTTCGTATTTCAACACCACAACCTCCTTCCGTCTGCTAGCCTTTTCTTTGNGAACTTACGGCAAGAGGTAGCGCACGCTTCGTATTTCAACACCACAACCTCCTTCCGTCTGCTAGCCTTTTCTTTGAATTGTGAAAATAGTTTTCAAATGTGAGGTCACTTTTTTGTTAGACCACAAAGCAAGTAAAATAAAGAACGAAGCTCAATGCTATTTTTGGTGGGCCTTTATTTTCTTCTATGTTTGTATTACTAGTAGAAAAAGTGCCAACATTACAACTCTTATAAACACAATTATTTAATTTTTCAGACAGACGTTTTCAGACAGACATGCAATTTGGACTCTGTTCGAAGATTAATAACAATTATTGGCTTTTTTCTGATAATGTAAATTTTATTGTGTAAATAATAAATTTTGTGTAAAAAATATGTTGTGTTTTATTTGTTTTAAAAAAACCCGATTTACATAAAAACCATATTTTAAAGTAAAATGTTAGCATCTAAAAATAAACAAAAAATAAAATATGACAATTTACATGACCTCGTCACCATTTGGTACAGGTCAATAGCACTATTGCCGATACTTAATTATCTCTGATGGTTGAAACATGAGTAACTAGTGTTCTCTAATGGGTGAAACTAAAAAATAAATGGACATTAGATATGGCATGGAAGGGGTCGAGCGAATATGAGAAATTAACCGACAGCACCACATATATGTTAAAAATATAAACAAATATGGCTGCTGCCTGGTGGCTAAATCACCAGCTCGCCTGGTAACCAAATCGAGAAAATAGCGCAACCTAGGTGTTGAAAATGAAAACAAATGACAAACGAAACAAACCAAGATGCCTGCATATAACGAAATGACTATGGGTGAGGGGGTGGAGGCCTGCCCGACAAATTAACCAATGAGAAACAGTGGTGGGTATAAAGGCCTGCTGGACGTGGGTCTGGGGAAACGTCCAGAAATGCNACAAATTAACCAATGAGAAACAGTGGTGGGTATAAAGGCCTGCTGGACGTGGGTCTGGGGAAACGTCCAGAAATGCATATTTTTAAAATTATTTCTTAATAATAATTTTTAAATATATTTTAACAATAATTTTTTAATATTTTTTATAAATTTTGACAGACATTTTTTTTTAATTTTTAGGATTTTTCTTAGAATCTGTTAAGGTTCATGGTTATTCAAGGTCACAGGCACGGGGTTCAAGACCAAGGTCAAAGGTCATGTTCAAGGTCACGAAGANAAGACCAAGGTCAAAGGTCATGTTCAAGGTCACGAAGACCCAACATGATGGTTGGGTGACGTCACAACATGTCGGCCGGCGCCGGCACCAGTTTTGTCCCACTTAAAATACATTATGCCAGCACGAAGATAATCATTCTACTGAGTTGACGAAGGATTCAGAGTTTAAAGTGTATACTTTATATTGAGTGTATTATTTTCAGTATACATTATTGCCGTATTTTATTTCAGCAATTCGTCCCATTCAAATAGACAAATCTTTCTACAAAAAAAACACATCACTATTTCTAGTGTAGTTGATTTCCAAACAGAGCTTTTTCCGATTACTACAGTTCCATAACTCACTTCGTCCCAAAATAATTTCCAAAACCAGCTTTGTCCAAATTTTGGTCGTTAATAACATTACATATTGCGTATTCACTTATATTTTTTCATTGGATCCATCTGAGGTGCGAAATAAAAATGTTACGCCATTTTATCATCTTTACGGAATATTATTTTAGTGTGAGATCGTTTTTGCTCTTTAACTGGAAATATGTTATGATGGACATAATGGTGTTTATAAATGAGCTACTCGGTTAATATTAAACGTATAATGCCTACTTTGCCCAGAGGCGATTGTAGGGTATGGCAAGTGTCCTGGGGAACGATTCGTATTCACTTTACTACTCATCGGAAGCCCAATTGTAGTCTATTTGCGGTTTCTTCACACTTTTGGAATCAAATCTTTGATGAAAATTCACCCCATGTATGACGTGTTTGGTTTTTCCCTAAATACGCCATGTATCACAAGCGTTTTGTACTTATTATTACATAAAAGTGACTTATTTTTGTTTAAATTAAACTTTTACTTATATTTCATCTATAAATTATATTATTTCAGCGATAATAGGAATATTGTTAATACCTAGTAAGAAATAGTTCTTATGGAAAATATTATTACACTCAGCGCGCGAAGAATGCGTTGCGTTGCCCCTTTGGTGTAGTTTACTAGACTCGGTTAAGCTTTGTTTCCACAAGGGCAGGAATATCCTGGGAAAAAAAAAGATCAGCGGGGCTTTGGAAAAGTTGGAAGTAACCGCGAATGGACTATACGCTTCGAGCTATTGCAACATCCATCCTACTTATTTTTCCCACGACGTAATCGGTTCTAGTTAAGCGGAAATAGAACGAAAAACATGCCTCTGGGCACCATTTGAGGGAGGCGCCACTTGCCAGTTATGTAATTTTTTTTTCTCCGGTCATTTTACGAATTGTTGAAACTGTAGGAAAGCACATTAATTTATAATACAGCTCACTGTTTTCTATACGAGTACTTAGGACAGGGGTACTTAAACTGCGGCCCGCGGGCCCATTCTTTGTGGCCCGCGCTCGCCGGCAAGTTACCAAATTCTTATTTTTAGAGTGTCTGTTACAAAAATAAAAAAAGCAATACATAATACGAATTTATTAAAAGTTAAAGTCACTGATGAAACAAGACGATATTTTTCATTATTTTATCAGTCAGGCGACTTCTGTGCATATTTTTTATGTACTACCTCCGCCAGCCATCACCGTATCGAACGAATAAACAAACGAATTGCAAGACGATACACGACACTCTGAATTTTAAATGTCATCGAATTACCTGCCTACTTTCAGTTCACAAATATTATTATGTCAAGTGTCGTAAGTGCGGCCCGCGGCGGTCTTGGTATTTCTTAATATGACCCCTTAAAAAATGTCTGAGTACCACTGAGTTAGGAGATGCCTAGGGATATAGGTGTGGCTGGTAGGACATGTCTTCGCCAGTCCGTTTCATAAGGTAGGCCCGAAATCACCGGCACTGTTACCGTTGACAGTACTACAGTCTCTACGCGTGTCACTGTCTTGAACAAGGTCGCAATTATGTGCGTGCCATAGGAGCAAGTATGTGTGTGTGGACACGCCACTGATTTCGCCAAACTAAAGACGTATGTTTCACAACAAATTATGTGATGACATTACCCAATTAGGTAGATCGAAATATTTTTTTGGGATGTTTGGAAAAGGTTAGAGGGCCAGNTTACTTATTATTACTGTTTTATTATACCATTTAATTTGACCTAATTTCTCATTGTACTGACAAGGAATTATATTTTTTTCCATTTTTAAAGTATCCTCCATATTTCAATTGACCGGGAAGGGGGAGGGGGAACTGAAACCGGAACTCCCCCTCCCCCCCTTCCCTTCACCAACGGCTGTCTACGCCACTGTTATCACTTTGTCACCTATATATTCTGATATATGGTGGGTATTCATGTTAATTAGGATAACGTTTATACATTTACATATAAATAGTCGTATCATATTATTATGAACACCTGCTAGAAGTGTCATCTGTGCTGGCTGTACACAGCGCACTTCCTGCTGTCATGTGAAGGGAAGCGATTTAACCGAGTTGTAAAAATTGATGATCATCGGCTTTCGGGCCAAGGAGGAAAGCATTTCAGAAGCAGCTATGTTTGTGAACTGTTCACATGCCTCTCTGGTAAAGGTGTATCGTGAGTGGACGAATGGCACCATTGGGAAAAACCGTCGTGGAAACTGCGGAGTTCCACTTGCCATTGATGTCCGAGGTGAACGTCGACTACGACGGTGCGTGAAGGCCAACCGATAGTCTGTAGTGGAACAGCTCGCAGTCCAAATGAACCAGGAGGCATCCCGACACGTGTCTACCACAACAGTTCAGCGAACCTTTCTGCGAATGGGGCTCCGGAGTAGACGGAGGGTGNGCGGAGTTCCACTTGCCATTGATGTCCGAGGTGAACGTCGACTACGACGGTGCGTGAAGGCCAACCGATAGTCTGTAGTGGAACAGCTCGCAGTCCAAATGAACCAGGAGNTGCAGTGGAACAGCTCGCAGTCCAAATGAACCAGGGGGCATCCCGACACGTGTCTACCACAACAGTTCAGCGAACCTTTCTGCGAATGGGGCTCCGGAGTAGACGGAGGGTGACTGCACCCATGCTAACACAGGTGCATCGACGAAAACGACTGGAAATTGGTTGACATTATGGTGACTGGACCGCTGCTGATTGGCGACGGGTAGCCTTCTCCGACGAGTCACGTTTTCAGTTGCATAAAACGGATGGACGTCAGCTTGTCCGGCGAGAAACGTCGGAAAACTGACACCCTGCAACCATTGCTGGACGAACACAAGGCTGTGGGGAGCAGTGTTATGGTCTGGGGAATGTTATCATGGTATTCTCTAGGTCCCATCATCCGTGTGGAAGGCACTCTTGATCGATACGTTTATGAATCCATCCTCGGCGATCACGTCCCACCCGGACATGATGATTGTCTTTCCTCGGGAGGATGGGATCCTCCAGCACGATAATGCGCCTTGCCACACGGCTAGAGGTATCCGCACGTGGCTGGAAGAACTCGACCAAAAATTCAAAGTTCTTCCCTGGCCCCCAAACAGCCCCGATCTCAATCCAATTGAACATCTGAGGGACCACCTGCGATCGTCGTGTTCGCCCTCTGTCTCCTTTGCCACGCACTCTTCAACAGTTGTGCGACGCACTGCAGACAGCATGGCTCCAGATACCCGTGGACACCTGCCAGAACCCGACTGAGTCACTGCCAGCTCGTCTAGCTGCTGTCCGTGCAGCGAAGGGCGGCTACTCTGGATACTAGCAGGTGGTCATAATAATGTGATTCGACCGTGTACATCCCGCGACACTGAAACATTTCGCAGCANGGGGGGGGGGGATGAAGCCAGGAGGGATATGCAGGAAGAGAGGTCCTTCACCCCGGGTCGCTCTTCACGAGCGCCCAGATGGCAAGGCAGGTGTGCGGAGCCTTTTCAGTCCTCCGGAGAACCTCGTGCTCCACTTCGCTTTTTCGCCGTACCCCCGCCACGCTCCGCTGCCCTGCTTCGATTCGCAGATAAGGCGACCTCTGCAGGGCGACCGAGCCAGGAGCTCACGAGCAACTCCTAGTATAGTCAATTCATGGTTACATACCAATTTTTTTTTAAGCCCAGCTGAAGTTATACTTTCAGTCTATTCCTACGCCTCCTACCAACAAGCTTAACTAATTCTAGAAAATTACACCAAAGGGACAGCGCACCGTACGTGTGCGCACTCACTTTAATGATATTTCGCGTGAGAACTATTTATTACTAGGCATTATTAACGCTCTTATGTCACCCCTGTTTTTATCCGTATTATCCATAAATGAAATATTAATGGTTGCAGATAAAATATAAGTAAAAGTTTAATTTAACCAAAAATTATGTACTTTAACTTTTACATAAGTTTAAAGCGCTTGTGAAACATGTTTTTCCAAAGGTTTTATTCTAAAAGTGTGAAGATACCGGGAATAGACTATAATGCTGTAGTCACATAGCTACGACGCGATGCGACGACATCTGAGCTGAATGGAGCACTGCACCACTGTGGAATATTANTGCTGTAGTCACATAGCTACGACGCGATGCGACGACATCTGAGCTGAATGGAGCACTGCACCACTGTGGAATATTATTCTAGAATCTAGTTATTTAAATGCTCAAAAATAAATTAATCAGAGTCGGTTTTTAATTAAAATGTTAGCGTGTTTCCATTTTGGATGCTTCAGAAAGCGCGTTTTGCGAGAAAACCTTCAGGTTGGGAAATCATCACAAATACTGTTCAAGATAACCTGAGAACTTTTGAAAGCCTTGCTTAAGATCTAATTGTATGCACGCTGTGCATTCTTTCACCATACGTAAAATTAACATTGCCATGGGTCTGATCACTTTATTCCTGCGTCGGTGTAGTGAAACTGCGAAATTATTGGATATGTAAATGTTTTACAAATTTGCTAATTCTTACACTTACGTACATTAAAAATACAGATAGCAAAATTAATAATTACAGTATTCAGAAATGTATACCTGATACTCTTATTTCAACGTTACAGTGCGGAATAACTTACCCTCCGTCGTTACCAACTTCCCTGGGCGCATGCCACTTAGCGTGCCTGTTAAAAGTATATGCTGGCAGAGGCAGTGACATTTTTCAAAGGTTGATTTCAAAAGTACTCACTTTATCGTGAACAGCCTATGACGTTACGCGCAGTCGCTTCGCCTTCGTGACCTCCTTCCACGGGCGTGCGTAGCGTAGTATTACCAGGATGACGTCACCAGTACCCGGAGGAGGGGAAGCCGAGCCACCACGTGTCGCGATAATGCTAACGTTACTGACTTCACTCCCGTCTCAGGAAGAATGAATGCCACGGTAGTTGCTGCGCTAACTTTCTGGTCGTCACCCCCCTCAGCGCAACTAGAAGTGCGAAGAAGAGTCCGAGTCAGGCAATCACAGCTATTTGAACCACGGCGTGCCTCTGTGTCGGCAGTTTTGAATGGCCGTTAGTGCAGGGTGTGAGAAATCACGTGGAATACGGAGCCGTGACCAGCGAGTGCAGTGTGCGGGTATCGGGAGAGCGGTGACTTAGGCCGTGCATGAATTGTCAGTTTATACTTGTTCAATACGTACATATGTGTGTGTACTTGTCCTGACTATTCGGGCGGACAATCGCCTCGTCGTACTACGCTCGTCACACATTCTGGCGGCAACAACAATAACTACCTCATAAAGACACAAACGCTTTCCGATTCTGCCGAAATTTCCCTAGTTACTTGCAAAACAAATAACCGAACATTCATGTATTATACATTAATCAAAATTTCAAATTGGCGTTCTTTGTAACCTCTACACAATCACGGGGGGAAAAAAAACAACATGCTGACTGCCGTAAGTACGCAAGTAACCATCTTCGTGTACTTGCAAATTACAGAGCCTCCGTGTATTACACTGCGAATTCGTACAGCGCTAGTATATACGTGAACAAAACAAAATGTATTCTTCGCGAATTTTTTTTTAGGAATAGGCTTCCGCAAGCGTGTATTTTCAATACAGATAGGCAGTGTGTGTTTTTTTCCGTAAAACATAAATCTTACAAATTCCTTGCAAAAAAGCAGAAGAAGATGTTATGGAAACATCTTCTCTGTAGTGAACTTTACTAAAAAAAATTCGTGAAGAATGCATTTTGTTTGAAACACCTGTGTTTAAAATTACCGCACTGAGGCGAAATTTCCTTAACGTGGGATTTCCTATTTAAATTTCGCAGCTGCCAGCCGGTAGGCAGCGCCCTTAACAAAGACGTCTTGAAAGTCGATGAGGGCGAAGCGAGGTGAGGATGGAGCAGCGCCGGAATGCGACGGCGGGGTAACACGCCAGCCAGCGGCATCGTTCGGTGCCGGTAGAAATTTCAGTAAGTGTGTATGAAGAAACTAGTAACGGCTCGTTGGAATTCTGGAATTGCTCGTTCAGTCAACATTTAAAAANCCGGTGACGGTAGAAAGTTCAGTAAGTGTGTATGAAGAAACTAGTAACGGCTCGTTGGAATTCTGGAATTGCTCGTTCAGACAACATTTAAAANTTCAGTAAGTGTGTATGAAGAAACTAGTAACGGCTCGTTGGAATTCTGGAATTGCTCGTTCAGTCAACATTTAAAAACTCACTGCGTAATGGTGAGTGCGAAGGAATAAAGAGAGAGAGAACGATATGCCCTACTTGCGCACGCAAATGAAATGCTAGTTCATTTTTACGCATTATTTATGGAAACGCGAGTTTTTTTTTGTTTACTTTGTTGTTGTGCAGGAGAAAGAGATTCAAGAAGCCTTGCATATAGTTAACGAGATGGAAACTGCGGAGTGAAAACCAGGAAGAGCGAAGATTAATATAAATATGAAAGAAATGGACAGTTAAATATTTTAAAATTTCTACACCACCCAGTAGAATTTTAGTATCTACAGCGTCAATAAACACGAACTCACCTAGCGAGTAGACACTATGTTAATACATATATTGATTTCCAGGGCTGTTTACCCTGATTTCAGTTTTCGTGGACAAGTTTGACCGTGTGTCTTGTTCCATCACTCAGTGACCCAGCTGTGAATAAGAAGTTTAGCTATAAGTAATAAAAGTAATTATAATGTCAACGCCCACGGTGGTTCAGCCGGGTAGGCGAGGCTGAACACATGAAATAATAAGTAACGTAATCTTTTGAAATTGTTACTTAATGGAACATGTTAAATAAATGTATAAGATTAAAGTTACCTTTGGAAATCAATGTGGTTGCCGATGCTTCTACAAACACAAAAATGTATCACTTGTATTTTTTTTTTCCACATCTTTAGAAAACTACATCGAACATAACACCATACCTCTTGTCCGGATCCTTGGACGCAAACTTCCCGACATCAGGATAAAAATTTCGCCCCATGCAGAATTCTATTACAGTTGTAGCTCTTTTCTACACTGGACGGTCCTCACAGGTAGTCTTTTTTTTAANCGCCCCATGCAGAATTCTATTACAGTTGTAGCTCTTTTCTACACTGGACGGTCCTCACAGGTAGTCTTTTTTTTAATTAATGAATATGACCATTAACAACCCAGTCATTACACCTTGCTACATACACAACTCATTTTTTTGTGGTTAAAAATTACAAGGAAATATTAATTCTTGTGAATTTATTTTCATTGGTTAAAATTATTATTGGCGGNTTACAAGGAAATATTAATTCTTGTGAATTTATTTTCATTGGTTAAAATTATTATTGGCGGCTTGTATCACTCCGCCTGCATGATATTGGCATGTGTTGCCGTCCACCGACACATGCTTCATGAGCAGTTGTCAGGTTCACGCCCCTTTCGGTTTCTAACTATTAAAAAACAACATATATTTTAGTCACGCATTTATTTTAATAAAGTGAGTTCTTTACATTATTTTCGGTGTCACTTGTAGTGTTTTTATATTTTTCGACGCGTGGTGACACGTCAGTCAACCTGATCTGCCGTACCCGCCATTTTGCACGTCACTGATTACTTGGTGCTTTTTGTATCCCGAAACAAAACAAGAAACAAAAATATCCCCAAGCTACAACCACACATACTCTCACATGCATCCAAAGCATTTTAATACTATGAAATATAAAATACTTCATTCATGATTTAAATTACCGTGTTCAACCACAAAAATCACCAAATACCGTCCGAACTATATTTTGTCGCAATAATAATGTATCCAGGCCAGCCAGCCAATGGCTTTTAGTACAGGGCAGACATAAAATATACTCCATCCGGACAAAATTATTAACAAAACGAAACCTTCTGGAAAGTGTTTAGCACAGTCTTGTTATATTTTGAAAGTTCCCAAAAAAAACTTTTGCTATGTTGGACATTTCATTGTTATTTAATAGCCAAAAACTATGAGGACAATAATCGTGAAACTGGCGTCAGACTGTACGTATAAAATTTCTATGTCGTGTACTTACTTGTAACACTCCATACGTACTTATTAAAACAGCTGCAGTACCAGGTGCGGCAATTCGGCACCATGTTCTGGATAACTTGAGTTGTTACGACGTCCAACTTATAATTATAAATGACCTCAACTATTTAAAATTTGATTTTCTATATGAAAGAACTTGAAAATAAGTTACGCGAGAAAACAAAGCCCAACAGTAACGCAGGAAAACACGTACGCATTAATAAAATACTGCAGCAATAACTTGAGCACTTTACCCGAGACACTGCAATTGGAGAGTACTGTCCCGTCATTGTTTTTTAATCCCACTCTGTCGGATCCAACTTTACGTTTCTCCATTCTTGAACGTGCAAAGGCCCGGGCACAATTGTTATAAGCACATCATTAACACAACACAGTGATATACATAACATTTAAACTGCTTGTTTTCAGTTAGACTGGCTACAACCGTGCATGGCGATAAGCACTTACCTAAGTACACTGATGGTAACAAGAAAAGTTCGACTTGGTTTAACTTTTCTCATTACTATCACTGTACGTCAATATTCAGCCAATCAGAAGCCCTGACACTTGTTTTACATTATCAAATGAAAAACGCATTTATGAATCAAGAAATTGCGTGTGTTGACTTCATTCCTCGGGCAGATGTTTTCTTTTGTTTATTTATGGGTAATCTCAACCACGGAAGTTTAGCTACGTTTTTAGGTAACGTTGATAATAAAAATTGAAATGAAAAAATTTCTCATTTAAAAAAAAGTCTCAGATTAATTGAAAAAGATTTATTTTTAACAAAAAACCGCTACCAACTATACAGAACTTAATTTCTTCGGTACCAAATGTAGCAACATAAAAAAACTAATATTATTNAACCGCTACCAACTATACAGAACTTAATTTCTTCGGTACCAAATGTAGCAACATAAAAAAACTAATATTATTATCTTTATATCAGTTGTAGCCAGACCACTGTGGTTGTGTTGTGTTTTGCATGTACTTATCACTTTAACTGCGAATGTGTTAGGTATTTGTCAATTGTAGCCCGGCCCTTAGAGAAAGCGAACGGAGTGCTGCGTTACGTCATCTGAAGTTGGCGGAAGTGATGCAAGACTAAAGTTGCTATCGATGCGTTGTTTGACTGGTAGTCTTGCGATAAAGTTAGTAGCGCAACAGACAAGTCTTGTACATACGTGCATAAAACAAACAGAGACGTAAATAAGTTTAGTGCTCACAAATTTAAACATCGCGCTGTGAATACGTTAGCCCGTAGAACTACTTCTCTTAATTTGCTGCCAACTTCACCACCAACATTTTAGCCAGTGCTTTCGTTAAAATTTAGGGCTATGCATTTAACGGCAGTGTTTTTTTTCTTCAGATGTTGATTTCATAAGTGCGCAGTTAACCAAGGACACACTATAGGCTTACATGACGGTCCAGTGTAAACACTGACTGGCCTATACACGATGTTGGCAGCGAATAGTGGGAAGTATTTAGATGTTTCTTCTAAGTCTTGTTAAAGTGAAAAGAGCACTGTTGAGACGCGAGACGCTCTGGTTTTACTACCGAGGTCTTGAGCTCCGCTGGTAGTATAAAGGGGGGGGGAGCAGTTACGTAATACATTGGTGGGTGGAAACGCAGAGATAAAACCCACCGGCGAACACCAACGCCGCACTTTCCACGAGCAAGAAAGAAATCCGGGTTCGACTCCCGCTAAGAATCGATTCCAGTTAAATTGTCGCTGTGCGGGAGGCGAGAGGACTGATCTCCAAACTACTGCAGCTTTCTTTGAGCACTTTTGAAGAGTCCTGATGCTTTGTTTCTCATTTCTCCACGCTGCGTAATACTTCCATTGGCCTTTGTAAACTTATCCAGATATGCGTATTCGTGTGTTGTTCGAGGGACACCGGTGAAACTATTACCAACATAAATATTTTTGTGCTACACCAATCTTCAGTTCATAAAAAAAAAAAACAGAAACCTTAAGTTTTCAACCTCAGTGAAAATTATTTTACCATTTTGAATCTTTGCGAAAAGTAAATTAGCTGTTGACATTATGGCCGCATTCAGCGGGCAAATCGCTGCTGCAGCGCTTCACGCAGGATTTAAAACCCGTCGCGTCCGTCCGTCAATCAAGTGACCAACAGCCAANAAATCGCTGCTGCAGCGCTTCACGCAGGATTTAAAACCCGTCGTGCCCGTCCGTCAATCAAGTGACCAACAGCCAATCAGATGTGTCCATTAATTCTATCCGTATCCGCCCGTCCGTCAAAACCTTGATAAGCTTTAACTTTCGACGGATGGACGAATGGGTGGAATTACAGAGTTCTAAACTTTTCTTTTTTGTTGCCCGTACATCCTGAGTTCATTATAAGGCTGATAGCAAATGTATACAATTATTCTTATGTTATTAAAAAATAATAATAACTCCAACATATTTCTGTTATTTACTCACGTAGATAACGAAAATTTACGTTTTGTTTATTTATATACCCACACAATATAGCCAATAATTTTCACTTTTAATTGAGAAATTTTTAAAATTAATAAACAGTTTTATTTATATTAGTTTGCAGCAATGAACTGACCGCGGACGTACGAAGTCTGGTTGTAAATCACTCGACTGGGAGACGGACGGACAGACGGACGGACGCGACGGGCTATTGTAAATCCTGTCATACGCTTCATGTCATTCAGTCGCATCGCTGCGCTGCGAAGTTAAACTGTAGTATTGCCTAGAAGCAGTTCCTGCAGCGCTGCTTGCTGTGCTAATTGGCAGCGCTTTGCCAGCTGAACGCTGTGCTGATTGGCAGCGCTTTGCCAGCTGAACGCGCTCACTTCACAGATGCCAGTCGTTTACATTAAACTACGCCCAGTTGCGAGTAGAGACCTCATTATGCTTGAATTCAAAAGTGTCATACTTACTCCTCTTCCTTTTTTCCTTGTAACATGACGTCAGAGCATGACGAAATTTTATACGATATTTTATTTGGTGTTCACAATTACCCCGAAAATATTTGTCCGATAAGTGTTATACTTGGCTGTCGGAAAATACTAAAAACGGCAAGGCACTTGTCTAATATCTAATAATTACGGGATAAAACTTACGAGAAGGAGCATGATTCTAATGATCCTTCGCTTCTGATGAAATTTAAATGCGTACGAAAACAACGCATTAATAAAAAATCTAAAGTTGATTCTGACACCAAGTGGGTTTGATTATTATTTACTACAGTAGGGAAATANAACGCATTAATAAAAAATCTAAAGTTGATTCTGACACCAAGTGGGTTTGATTATTATTTACTACAGTAGGGAAATGCGCCACAACATTTTGTTTTGTAAGGTTGTTATCTGCATTCTTAGCGATGACCGGGCCAGCCCGACACGACGAGAATATAAATAGAATTTCCTTCTGTCGTTATGTCGAGGATGCGATTTTGTTTTACTTATCTTACTTCCTATTGCCTGTTATAACATATTTGTCGTATCGGGGCTGTCGTGTTGTGCTTGTCGTACTACTGCGAATCCAACATCAGTTAGCTAATGTATTGACGCTTCGCCGTTAATTAAGACATTCTTGGTGATGCTTGTTTTGATTGTAAGTCGCTACGAAATCACCGCAATTTGCGTAGGTGTGTTTCAGGGGAACGATAAATATGCAGAAAAAGGAAATAACACCAGTTAAAACTACAGCTCTCGCAACAAGAGCCAGTGCATTTTGTAAAAATTATTCACATGTTCGTGCGTAACGTGTTGTGATGTTACCATTTTTTAAATTTACAATTCTTAGTGGTGGTGCTCGGAGGCTACAAAAATAAAAATTAGCGTAGTTAACATTTTAAAGAAGCCTTAACATTTACCTCGCCTGTTTTCGAAACACGCACAATAATCGACAACGGTACAAGTAAATTTACTACGGAAAAAATATTTTTATTTTTTATTTCGGCGTTTATTCTCAACTGCAAAGTGAAATGTACTCATTCCAAGTACAAAACATTATGTCGTATGGCGTGGACGAATTCACGACTTATTATTTTCGTGACAGAAGAAACAAAAGTTGGACACTGGCCAACTATCAAAAGCATTAAAACATTACGTAACATTGCATTACGGTTAGTTTTAAAAAAAATATTAGAGAATTACTCTATTGGGAATCCACTTTACCCTTAAATGTTTTAGATATATTTAATTGTGCAATTTATACGCCTTTCCTAGAATTTGGAAAGAAGGAGGGGCGGGGGAATGGCTACACCAATCACCTTCCAGTCCTTCCAAGAATATGCCTAAGGCATCTAACCAATGAAGTATTGCAATGATAACCTAAAATTATCAAGGGTAACTTCGCTTCGAATCGTCGTTTTCACGGCAGGCCCTCCTGTAATGGCTGCCTTGACCTTCGACATATTTGTGGATCGTAGTTTCCGCAGGTTGCTGCTACTTATTCGACGTTGTTTTGTATTAATCCGTTCAGCACGGAATAAATTAATGAGCCCAGGTGTTGCAATCGTTTAATTTTTTTTTGTCGTGGGCTGTACTAGTGAGCGAAGAGATTTGGGCGGCTCTTATCATCGAGGTCTCGAGAGCCGGTAAGAGTGAAGTGAGGTGAGTGTGGAGCAGCGCCGGAATGATGGGGCGGGGGAAACGGGAGATCCCCGAGAAAACCCGCCTACCAGTGGCATCGTCCGGCACGATTCCCACGTGCGAAAATCCGGGAGCGACTCCACCAGGAATCGAACGCGGTTCGCCCAGGTGGGGCTGCACTCGCGCCGGGCGTGCTTCTCGTGACAAGTGAACAACGTACTGCGTGTGCGCTGACGTCAGCAGTGACCATTCACAAACGAGAGGTACAGAAAATTCAGCAAATCAGATTTGTCACAAGAAGAGCCGAAAAAAAAAACTGGTATAGGCGTGCGTATGCAAATAACAGAGGTATGGAACCAATCAGAGTAACGCGATGCGGTCGGCAGCTAGATCGGTTACTGCTGCTACAATGGCGGCAGGTTATCAAGATTTTAAGTGAGTTTGAACGTGGTGTTATAGTCAGCGCACGAGAGATGGGACATGGAATCTCCGAGGTAGCGATCACATTTGGATGTTTGTGTACGACCATTTCACGAGTGTACCGTGAATATCGGGAATCCGGTAAAACATCACATCTTCGACATCACTGCGGCCGGAAAAAGATTGTGAAAGAACGGGGAAAACGACGACTGACAAGAATCATTAAACGTGACAGACGTGCAACCCTTTCTCAAATTGGCACAGATTGGATTTGTGGACAGACTTCAGTCCTGCAGGATTCATGGTGTGAATTGCCTCCTGCATACCTTCAGACATTAGTCAAGTCCATGCCACGTCGTTTTGCGGCACTTATGCGTGTTCGGGGGCCCTACACGATATTAGGCAGGTGTACCAGTTTTTTTTGGCTCTTCAGTGTATGTTGAAAACACCAACCACTGATTCGTTATTGTGTACAGTAACGACCATAAATATCATTAATTTGTGATATGTCTTCGGTCATGGACACGGCGAGTGAACGGGTATAAAAAAAAAGAGCGCTGACTTTTCAGAGTTTTTGCCTATTTGAATTTAATCTAATTGAATTAAAAATTGGTTAGAAGAAATATAGAAACATCTTAAAGCTCTTGTTTACTTAACAGTGTTCTAGCAACAACAAAACCTGTCCACGTTGATTATGATAGTGGTATTGGCAAAGAAGCAGCTCAATGTTGGGACACGGAAAGTGGTTTTGCGCAGCTGTCATGATCACTTTACCCCCGTATTTGCTATACGTGCTCGTCAGCAGTATCGGAACAAGATCTGGCGTTACATGAAATACTGGCCGGCGAAATCTGCGCGTGTCAAAGGTCACCCTCCTGCTTCTAACCACCACACGCCTCCCTGTGACGCTCGCGACACGGAGATCCCGACTGCGACCACCGAAGCATCACGGGCAACCTGGTGGTTCGGAGACCGCTGCCGCGCCGCAGGGACGATCAGGCAAGCGCGTGTTCAGCTGCAGGGGCGGCGCCGATGGTCGTCAAGCTGGCTGGCCTCCTAGACGCGCTCGGGTCAGAGCCGACGACGCCGGACGCCGTCGCGTCGCGTCGCGCTGGAAAGAGTTGAGCCATCTGCTTGGCCTCCGCCCTTTGTCCCTCCGCGATACCTGGGGAGTGCCCCAGCACCCGTACCGGACACTCTGCCGCCACAGCCGGGCCTCTTAACCCCAGCGCTCGCTTGCGCAAAAGGTTTACTATCAGACTACAGCACGGCCCGTCCAGAACTGGCCGGCAGAAACCACTCCTTTCCCCCCGACCCTACCGGTCACTATATTCTAATAATATCGTAAAGATGAAGGTTGACATGTTACATGTTTCTTTACCTGCCCATTCCGCGCATTGCTTCCCCTTCCGCCACGCCACGACGTACCGTTTGATTGTTAAATTTAGGATGTAACAGTGCGTGCGGGCCGGAGAAAAAGATTTAGTGCCCGGCGAACAGGTTTCCGAAATTTGTCCGGAAGACGTGGCGTGCGTTGGATTGAAAAGGAATAAGGAGGGCTGCAGGTAGGAAAAGATTGTCCGGAGCACACCTTTTCCGGCCGCGAAGGGTCAGTCCAAGTGACCACCAGAGGTTCCCGACCTATCGCAAGGAAGGACGGAGTGAAAGGTAAAAAAAAAAATTGTTTCAAGGGAGGTATCAAACTACCGTGCTGCTTCGTATTCATTTGTTGGAACCCTTTTCCCACCTCCCTCGCGTGTTGGGCCTGTCCCCCCTTCCCAGTTCATTCAAATGACATTACACCTCACCTGAACTCGACCGAATTCCGCTTTCCTCCCCTTCCGCGTTGCTTCTTTGTTTTTTTTTGTTGGGAGCCGGTCAGCGAGTGACCAGAGGTCCGGAACTGTAACTACAATCACGTGCAGAAAATAGCGTTGACCCTAGGGAGCAGCGGGCGCGCGACAAGCCAGTCGCTTCTTCTGGCTTGCCTCCAACCCTCCCGTCCAGGTAGAATAACCTTCAGAACCACCCCTCTTCCACAGCACCCCTCACAAGGCACCGCGGGGCCCGCTGCCATCCTCACAAAACAACCACCCTGGCACAGCACCCCCTCCCCCCGCGCATCGTTCTCCCAGGCGGACAAGGAAAAACAACCCAATGAGCAGCAGGTAAAAAAAAAATCAAACCCCCCTCCTCTTCACGCCGTCAAAAAATGCAGCAACATTGCCNGAGTGATGTGCAAGTATTACTCTGCTTAAACCAGCGCCACATAATCAAAGTTGCCCAGCCCCCTCTCTACTAGTATTTTCTCTACCTACTAATAAAGAGCATGGTTTCCACCCATCTGTCTCCTGTGGCATTTTCTGATAATTTTGATAATGCATGCAACAATTATTTAATTCTTTCCTGTCGAACTGGCATTTACGGTGCCTATGCCAGTTTTTCCCTTTATCTTCTTAGTATAGTAGTTTAGCTATATGTACACTTAGGGAGGTTTCCATGTCCGAATCGTGGCCATGGCAGCCCAATCCCTCGCTGCCGCGATGCATGTCTCCTTGCATGATTTCCCTTCCTTGTAGGCGTATGGGGCTTAGCCCTGAGACGCACTTAACTCCCGTCCCTACCGCGGGCTCACATAACACTTAGTTTTAGAGTAGATTAGAAACTAAAAATATATTTCCAGCAGTAGAATATTTTGTATTCAAATAGGCCGCCGGATGGTGTGCAGAGCTCCAGTAGAAAAAGTTTCATTAAAAAACAGCCCAACGTATCTGAGTCACGTCTGCTTGCGAATAGCATTTAAGAAACGTTACGCGTCTGTATACGTTTTTCAGTTCCTCCATTTCTCTCTAAAACCTGCTTTGTGATGGTGAAAATGGCTCAAACGGGTGTTTTCATGGTCATTTTTAGGCATAAAAATTCCTGTACAAAACATTAAAAAACGAAAAGGGACGTGCATAAAACCTTTGTTTTTATTAATACGTCATAAAATGGTAGGGTCTCCGCTGAAAGTCTCACAGCGGCGTATTATCGACGGAAAGTTTGGACGTTAGTTCAGTGCTTTGCGCGTAGAGGCGACGAGAGCGTTGATGCGCATGTCTCGGTCGACCCTAGCGCTCCCACGCTTTTAGGTCTCAGACGTGCAACATTTCTTCAACCAGGCGGCCACCTTAAGAATCGAGAACTTTCACTCGCAGCTCGGATTCGACAACTGACAAGTTCCGTGGCGGTATACGTCTATTCGGATACGTGATTTGAATGTTTTTTTTTCCTGGTCGATCTGTTTTCATTCACATTTTTTATAATAAGATGAGAAGATGCAGTCGAGAAGCGGTGAATGCCGATTACATACAACTATATAAAATACAATAATATTCAATACATCATAGAAGTCAAAAATAGACACGAAACAGTGTCTTGATATTGAACAAACAAATTTTGAAACTTTATAATGTAATGTAAATGGACCACAAAACACATGGGAAGACTCACACTTCAGCAGAGTAATTAAAAAAAAAAAATTATGTCTGCAAAATTTTGGCAGTAAGCATGGAACGAACGACGTAACATATGCTTGAGAACTGGAGTACTCATAGATAAAAAATTCGCTTATGAGAAATGGGTACTTATAGTTTCAAGTTATAACAAAATAGCTGAAAGTTTTCAAAATATCAATTCCTTGCTTGAGTTTTAAAAATACAATCTTTATTGCCGAGAAACCAGTTTATTAGCAATCACAGTGCAAACATTTGCATCCCTATCTCGTAGTTATTTAACTTTTGCCTTTTTAATATCATCCCACTGGGTTTTAAGACACGACAATGATACGAGCAATTTTTATACAACTGAAGCATTTTTACGTTTGTTTATATCGTGTAAATACTATTTTTCCGGCTTTTTAAATGTATCTTATTGTACCGTTTTTTTTTTCACGACAGGAGTGTGATATCGAGCTAGTAGTGATGCATTCTATTATACCTAAATAAAACATCAACGTATAGTCTAAAATAAACTGAGGGCTCACTCAATTCAACATATGTACCGAACAATTAGATATAGGCTATCCACGGTAAAGTGAGCACTTTTTGAGGCCCTCTCATTTGGAATAATAGTCAATAAATAGGTTTTATTGTAGCCTTAGACGTTAATTTTCGAGTCCAGTGAAATATATACACTGTGTTTATTTCTCACATGGAAAATTTTATTTTAATAAGGATTCAGAAAGATAAAAAATGGCTGATATGGGAAAAGGTAACTAGGGCCTCAACAAAGGCTCTCTTTACCGTGAATAGCCTATAACAAGAATTGGTAGTAACAGTGTAGGAAATAACTGACACTAATATCACTAACTAATACAGATCGTGATTTGGATCTGACTCGCTGTATTGGGGGTGTTCTCTCTCTCTCTATCACTCTCTCTCTCTCTCTATCTCTCTCTCTCTCTCTCTCTATCTCTCTATCTCTCTCTCTCTCTCTATATATATATATATCTCTCTCTCGCTCTCTTTCTCGCTCTCTCTCTATCTCTCTCTCTCTATCTCTCTCTCTCTATCTCTCTCTCTCTCTCTCTCTCAGTTGGTTACAAAGCTAAGTAAGCTCCTTGCCTTGCAGCTTTGCAACCATTAAGAAAGGAATTTAATTTTAAACGTCCATCTACAGTAGTGACTTGAATTTGACGTGTCTGTACATAATATTTGTTCAGTTGGGGGCGTGGCAGTTGACCTACCGTCTTTTCTCACAATAACTTCATTTGCCTGTCACTTGACTTGAAAGTCGTACAACCGACAAGTAGATATCCTAAAGTCGTTTTTCCGATAGGCAGTAGATCTAAAATAGTTTCACCTAAAATTCACTTCAGCCAAAGTCGTTTCTTCGACAGTCATTTGACCGACAGTAATTTGTCCTAAAACGCGAATTTTCATCTCTCGTGGAAAATGTCTGACGTCAAGCAACAAGCGGCAGGCCGACAGGTGCTAGAGATAAAGCAATTATGTGAAATGTAGTTTATCCTAAGTATCGTTTAACTGACAGTCACGTCACCCAAAGTCGTTTTTTTCAACATTTAGGAGAAACGACTTTAGCTCGACTAAGTGCTTCCCCTTCAAGCGAAGGTGAGCGTGAAGAAATAAATTCCATTCATAGAAAGTATTTGTTGGAATTGAAATCAAAATAATTTGTGTTTATATAATATGGATATCGGAAGGTCATCTCGGGTTATTTCCACTATTTATTTTCTACGTAATTACCATCATGCCACATGATCCAAACTTCTAGTTGAAGAATTTGCCGGTCGGTTTGTACTATTTGCTTCTTAAAGTTGCGCTGAAACTTCGTAAATTGTTTTAATTCACGGATTTGTATTATTTCGCACATGTAACGAAACATGTTATTGCGGAAATTATGTCACGCCCTCTGCTCGCAGTCCTTTCTCTAAAAAGTCAATACATATTTGTTTACAGCAGTTATTCCCTGCTTTGAAATTACATTCTTTCAGGATTGATTATTTCACAGGCGGTCATAGTCCTGTTGGAAAAAGAAACACAATTGTACGCAGATTTCAACGCAGTTAACAGATAAGTGAGTCAAGACAACATTAGAAACAGTGCCCTAGTATAGTGTTCTATTTATTTTGTGTGATATCACACCCTCCTTATTATTTAAAAAAATATAATTACCATTTGCAGCATAACTATGCGAGCAATTTAAACTGACCGTGAAAACATAAAATGCTTATTTAGATCCATTGGTATTTTTGTATAGGGGTAAGGATGCAAAAAGAAAATAATTAAACTGAGTTCGAAAAATCACAAAAGAACATTGGATGACAAAATTATTCGTAGGTTTTTCTTCTCATACTCAATATACAAATTGCCTTTTATTTTTCGCCCATGTGCTTACTCAATTTCATACCACTGAACAATCGTTTGGAGATATGGTACAGTCCATTCATGGTTACTTCCAACTTTTCTGATGTCCTGCTAAAGTTCTACTTCCAGGTAATTCCCCCGCCTCGTGCTAACAAATCGTAACCATGTCTGGAAAATATACCAAAGGGACAATGCACCGCATTCGTGCGCGCTCAGTGTAATTATGTTTTGTATAAGAACTATTTCTTACTAAGCGTTACCAACACCCCTATATTTTACGGTTTTTATTAATATTAATTATAAATGAAGATTTTAATTTATAGGTAAATTGTACGTAAAAGTTTAATTTAATCAAAAATAATAGACTTTAATGTTAACACAAGTGTAAAAGGCATACGATAAACGACAAAATTAGGAAACACACACACAACGTCATACATGGGGTGATTTTTCAAAGGCTTGATTCACAAAGTGTGAAGAAACCGCGAATAGACTATCGCATTTATGTTGAGAAACGAAGCACATTTCCATAACAGGTGCCCGAAATGATCGACTATCGAGCTGCGAACTGAGTGCTCGGTGCGGCAGTGCGCCCAATGTAGCATTGTTGTAGTGGTCCTTTCTCTCTCTGCGTGATTGTACTCGGAGAGTCGTCTTAGTTCGAAAGTTCGATCATATCTCGCGCGATGAATGCAACGTGTTGTTCTGGGCAGAGACGCGACGCGCTCCGCTTTTCAAGGGCTTGTGAAAATTGTGCTCTCGCCGAGGACAAGCCAGCGAACTGAACAAACGCTCTGCACCATCTGTCTGGCAGCAGTTGTCAGGGGTGCACAAACACTTCCACCCGCTCGTGGCTGCCAACTTCGGCCGTGGTATTGTGTGTGTGCACTACACTTTATCCCGGCCATGGATAAAACACTGCCGGTGACGAAAATAAAGGAGCCGCGGTGGTGTAGTGGTCAGACTACTCGCCTCCCACATTGGCGAACCGGGCTCGATTCCCGACGGGGTCGCTCTCGGATTTTCGCACATGGGAATCGTGCCCGCTGGTCGGCCGGTTTTTCTCGGGGGATCTCCCGTTTCCCCCGTCCTTGCTTTCCGGCGCTGCTCCATACTCACTTCACTTCACCCTCATTGGCTCTCAAGAACTCGATGTAAAGAGCCGCCAAAAACTCTCCTCTCTCTCTCTCTCTCCGCAAAACGAAAGCCATTGGCTGGATAGTCGGTTAATAGTCTGTCGTGTAGTTTCTACTTTTGCCGGTTGTGTATCGTTTCGCCACACCTAGAAAGTAACCACGCTTCGACCAAAGCGACGCCATGAAATTGTCACAAACGTATTGTAAACACACTCATGTTAAACCGCTTATTACTTCACTTTCTATGAAACACAACGCACTGATCTCACCCGTTACTAATTTTGAACGTTAAACTTTTTATAAGACGTCAATTTATTGAAGTATTTGTTGCATGCCGCTGCCAAAATTACTCGAAATGACTGAGCTCACGACATTACTAGTCTGTGAAGCGTAGTGGAGTACAGGCGTGGATCCAGAGTCGATGACTGGGGGGGATCGAAGAGGGAATAAACTTTTGGCCTCCTAATGAAATAGTTTGAGCATATAGAGCTTAAATTTCTTGTAATAAGTTTTTATAAAAAACATTTTTATTTTCGACATCTAAAACCATGGTCTTTATTTCTAAACGTTATAAAATATTTTTAACTGAAATATTTACAAACAAGAGTTGCATTTGCAGTTTGGGGGGGGGGGGAAGTGNCCCTGGATCTGCGCCTCAAGGAAAAAAGGAGCTTCGAGTCATTCCAAAAGCAACTGGTCACTGCTGGCCGTGATTTTATATCGGTTATAAGCTGTTCGCGGTTAATTGGCGACTTTTGAAAGCCCTTGCTCACGATCTATTTTCCTTCTCATTTTATTATTTTATATCCTTCCGCTATATTACGTAATATTAACATTGCCATGGACCGCGTCACTTCCTTCATGCGTAATCCAAGTGAAACGGTGGAATTTTTTTTTTGGGAAGTAAATGTGTCAATAATACTCAAATCCGTGCTTTTGTGTGTATTGTTATAGTTTGTTTAAATTGTGGTTAAACCGTTCTTGTTTTTAAGGTTTGGGGGGATCTCATGATGGTAGAGCACGTTGGGTGCGTGAATACATAAATATAGAGGGATAGGTTATTATATGGCTATATAATTAAACATCTGGATATTACATAAATTACTATAAGGTCAGGGGAGCATTACACGTTAACTACATCCACTACCTTACTGAGAGCCACATTAGTAGACTATATTGTAATTGTCCCACCTTGAGAAGTATTCGAAGGCTGGTGAAGTATGATGAGTTACGGCGGTCGGCACAGCAGACTTATTGTGACGTCCATCTCGGCCGACGTCACAAGGAGAAAGACCCATCCTGCTGCTCTGCATTGCCCTCATATCGACGTCGCATAACGCAACATGGCCCCATTCCCTGGCTGGTAGAGGGCATTCCTGCTTACCGGGGTTTGGGCAATGCTAGTCTCGATTGCGGCAACTGGCTGTCCTGATTACCGCTCATGTGTGATGGCGCGTTCAGGCAGGCCGTCGAATTAAGGCATGTTCACGCTATCGCAACAGTATGAAACAAGAAACAGTGACTTCAATAGCAACAAATGTATATATTGAATTTGTTATACGTCATGCCTTAGAACCTAGCTGGGAGCCTGCCTGCATGTTAAAGGCTGTTCACGGTAAAGTGAGCACTTTTGAAAACAACCTTTGAAAAATGTCACTGCTCCTACTTGCATATATTTTAACTACCACAGTGGCTGGCACGCACCCAGTTAAGTTGGTAACGACGAAGGGAAAGTAGTTCTATGTCTCATCGTTGAATTAAGTGCTAGTAAGTGTAACAATTAGCACATTTTCATAAAATTTACTTTACTGATAATTGAAGAGTTTTACTTGACGGACGCATGGATAAAGTGATCAGACCCACGGCAATGTTGAATTTACATATCGCGGATTAATCCTCAGCGTGCGTGAAAGTAGATGTTAGGCAGGGCCTTCAGAAGAGCTCTGTTAACTGTGAGCATTCTATAGTGTGTACTGAAGCACACGTGTAGTTACGAGCAGTGATATTTCTGGGAGGAACTGCATGTACCACGCAATGAAGCTACGGAAGAAGAAAAGTGACGCAGGAACCGAGGGACAGCTAAAACTTTCGGNTCAGCGTGCGTAAAAGTAGATGTTAGGCAGAAGAGCTCTGTTAACTGTGAGCATTCTATAGTGTGTACTGAAGCACACGTGTAGTTACGAGCAGTGATATTTCTGAGAAGAACTGCATGTACCACGCAATGAAGCTACGGAAGAAGAAAAGTGACGCAGGAACCGAGGGACAGCTAAAACTTTCGGTTGCCTCAACCACGTACACATACATAATGTGCGCAAATACAACGCTGGGATTTCTGTCGACAGCGTTGCTAGAAAATTCGCAGAAGGAATTGCCAATGCTTGTTCGCTGTGACTTGAAGTAAAATACAGGAAATATTGACAAAAATAAAGTGTTGTTGGCGTGTAAGCCATCCTCACGACCATGGGAGACGAAAAAAAAAAAAAAAAAAAAAAAATCAATACTTACTTCCGATTAGTAGTGAAGTAATGTAATTACTATGTAAAAATATACGCACACATATTTGTTTATTTTATCTGTGCGCGCGCGTGTGTGTGTATAGCTACAATTATAATTTTTTATGCTAAGTGATGTTTTCAGTACTAACAATATCTCTCCACCCCCATGTTCATTATAGAGGACATTTTGCACTTGAAGGATATTTTTGGTTGGAACTGCAAACAATAAGGAATCAGTTGCCATTGTTGCGAGCGTTTGCCTTGTGAGAAATACGTCTTGTTGAAGTTTCTGCTGTTCTCATTCGTGAGTGGTTAATGCCGACATCGGCGATCACGGAGTACGTTGTGAACAACAACTGGCTGCGAGAAGCGCACTCGACGCAAGTACAGTGAAAGTAAAAAAAAAAAAACGATTGCAGCACGCGAGGTGTGGAATGAATTGAGAACGTGGCGGGTTAAACGTGAAACCACTGCTAGGCCTATAGTTGTATGTTATTAAGTTGGCCGCCTGGGTAGGCCGCCGAACGGTGTGGAGAGCTCCAGCAAAAAACGTTTTATTAGAAAACCATCAAAAATGTCTAAGTTAGGTCTGCTAACTAATAGCATTTAAGAAACGTTACATGTCTTTGTACGTTTTTCAGTTCCTCAATTTCTCTCTAAAGTATGTTTTTGTTATAGTGAAAATAACTCAAAAGTCTGTTTTTACGGTCATCTTCAGCTATGAACATTCCGGTATAAAAACATTAAAAAAGGAATAGGGACGTGCATCAAACCTTTATTTTTATTATTACGTCATAAAAGGGTAGGGTCTCCGCTGAAAGTCTCATAGAGGCGCGTTATCGGCGGCAAGACTGACTGCACGCCAGTTCATTGCTTTGCGCAAAGGCGATGAGAGAGTTGGTGCGCATGTCTCGGTCGCCTCTAGCTCTCCCACGCTCTTATGCTTTAAGGTGATATTACATGATACCAGATTACGTAAAAACTAGTGCAAGGTTGGCCATAGCGGCCGTTATGCGGGCTAGTGTGGCACTCGTCATAGCATTTCCCGCGTTGTTTGGTAATAGGACACGTCCTATTTGTCTTGGCAGGTTCCATACCAGGTTTCGTACCTGGCCAATTACAACGCAGTTTCAGAGCGTAAGGCGCTCCTGGTGGCTACTCCTTGAAACTAGTTGACGAAGAAATTGAAAAGGACGCCTCCATCTTGAATTTATATACGTGAGGTTGAAACTCTTTCAAATATATTAAAAATGTGACTACGAATAATATTGGCGATAATAACTTTTAATTACTGTTTAAAACCGTTTTAAATATTTAAAACATTACCTACACAGTGAAAAAATTAATTCAAGAGATTCTCTTATTTACAGTTTATAAACTCGATACGATATGAACGGGTAGTATGGTGGTAAAGTCACAGAACCTGTATTGATCGTGAATTTTGGGCGTGTGTTCGAAACTCCATCGGATTATAATTTTTTTTATCATTTAATGTTACGCGCGTACAATAACTTGGTACGCAAACTATATTTTGCAAACGGTTAATAATTTTTTCAAAATTAAAAACAACAAACTCGTACTTTAGTGACTTCACATCATTTTCAAGAAAATTAATGAAACTATACTAGTAAGCAATCAATTTATGTAAAAGGCCAACAGAAATATAACAATATTAATATGTGCTTGCTAGTTTTTTTTATAGGCCTACGAAAATTACTAACTTGTAGCAGTTCTACGAATGGGGTTCATATTTACTACAAACCACACACCACGCACCCACCGAGGGTATCAAATGCTAGTACGCGAACTTCTGTCGTGTAATAAGGATCTCCCATGGCGGCTCATATAGTGGTTGGTATACCGGCTCGCACCCCAGGCCTTGTAGAAGCTCGGGCAAGACCGTGTACAGCAGAAGGTATCGTGTAACATCGGCTTTAGACGTGCAAAATTCCTTCAACCAGGCTGTCACCTTAAGGCTCCCGTCTACCTGGTGCTTGAACTGCGTTACAGAGTGTTAGTAGTTCACGTTTTTCTGCGAAACTATTAAACTTGCGTCCAATGTGCTGATGTACGAAAAGAACACACTTCATACGAGGGCTGTTGAGTGCTTTCAAGACGTGACGTACATTAGAAACACCATTTTTCGAATATTCCAAAATTGCTAAAACCGGCTTTTTCAAAGCTCTATATCTTAAAATATACGCGTCATATACATACAGAACTACTCTCTAGGGCCCTGCACTGAACCTTGCTACAGACTTTCCACCAATGACATAACATGGTCACCGCTGAAAGTCCCATAGGTACACGCAGTGCGACTGAGCACTGCACGCCAGGGCCTAGCGCTTAGCGGGCAATGGCGCCTTCGATACGCGTGGCAGTTCCCGCGCTTCACGGTCGTCGTGTTCGCACTCGCCAACACATGTTCCGTGTCCCGGTAGTGTCATGCGCTGAGATGTACCGCCAACTCGAGCGCATCAGTCACTCAGCTAGTTGCTCGGTAGGGATGCCGATTAAAATCGATTCTTATATCGATAATAAGGCTACCGATTTTTTTCGAGAATCGATATATTTCTTGTAGAATCGATTTTTTCTGTTCAGTGGCACATTTACGTGTCGTTTTACGTTATTAATTTTCCTGAGTTTTAAACTGTCGTATTTATGGATTGTTCTATGTTTATAGAATTTCGTAATTTGGTGTTTAATATTTCTGGCTGTGCAAATTTGTTCTCAAGGCCATCATTGCATATCCTATCATAGAGAATTGATTTTATGTTCACACAACTGGTCGAAAAAAATTGAAAATAGATTTGTTGTAAATCAATTTTTTCTTCCAATTTTCTTTCCGCATCGATATTCTGTGCCTCGATCTAAACCGATACAAGAAATCGATTTATTAGGTAAATTTCGGCATGTTTACTGCTTGGTTACTGGCCGCGCGTGCGGTTTCATCACGGATGTGGACTTTGGAAGTTCAAAAAGTATTACACGTCTGTAAAAATTATAGTTCGCCAACGAACATTCTTTTGTCAGCCACTTCAGATTTACTGCGTGTTGTATTGTTCATAAATATATTCAACCTTTTATTTTTAACATGTTTTTAAACTTACAAATTTGCTACATTACATTAAATATTCTATTAAAAACGTTATTGCAGCCCATAAAATCTTAGGCATTTCTGTCATTACTTATATCCAAATCTATTCTTAAAACTTCTATGTAAGCGTTGTCTTTATCGAATACTTGCCATGTTCAAATATTTAAAGTATCATTATGAATACAACTTTGTGCAATCAAAAGTTAAAATTTATTATTGGTATAATAGTGGTATGGTTTATTTTATATTGCATTATTTTACGTGCTGTATTGGATTTGATACAATACATCGTATACAACTGTAGATCATAGCATAAATACTATAGTATAGTTCACATCACTGGGTTCCATCCAGCGTTCGTTGCTCGCCAGTCGTAAGCTCAGATGTTCTGCAAAGGCGTGCGAGTAGGCCCGAGAAAAAACGGAGCAGACTGACGTAACATTTCAAAGAAATCACTAGACTTGACGTGAATTTTTCACGAGAATTCACCACAGTTACAAATTTTGATCAATAAAAATGGAAAATAGGAAACTCTAAAAATTTTAATGCAAAATTCGTGACTGAATTGTTAAAACAATTCAGTATTGCAGTGGCAGATCGAATGCCATCACAATTTTCAGCCTGGAAGTACGGTCTCAGAGCTTCATATTGTTACAGCACTCCTTCACGATAACGTAATGTGACGGCCGGTTTGGTTGTGCTAGATTAAGCAGTTTGTGTGGTTTGATGTCCACAAAAATTGTGAAAATGTGAGAATCCTGTCTATGGCAAGTATAGCTGAAAATAACTAGATATACAGAATGATTCTAAAATCATGGGACAAACATTGAGGGGTGGTAGAGCTCACTAGAACAAACAATTATTGTAAGGCGGGAGTGACGCGTTGAGGCACAAACACAAAAACATAACACATTAACGGAAACATAAAACGTTCATTAGCAGCATACTTAACGAGTGATTCCGTACAGGAAATGTTAAAACCGTTGCTGGAAATACATCCACCAACAGTCACGCATGCTTGGCGACCTCTACATATGGCGTGATTGGCTGACAATGGTGGCGTGCGTGAAATACCCGGCGTATTTGAATCTGTTCGCCAATCACTCCACCGACGCTACCAAGCTTGCATTACTGTCGGTGGTAGCAATTTTGAGCAATTATTATAAACATTGCTGTAAAAAGTCATTTAGCGGCGACGTTGTAAATAAACAATGTGTCGCATTTCATGTGTTATTTTTGTGTTTGTGCCTCAACGCGTCACTCCCGCCCATATATTCCTATACAATAATTGTTTGTTTTAGTGAGCTCTACCACCCCTCAATGTTTGTCCCATGATTTTAGAATCATCCTGTATATGGAAAAGTAATTAGTGGCGACGTTTGTATGCCGCCATGCCTGGAATATCGCCGCCTGTTTCCATGCTACGGGTGGGCCTATACCGTACTTGGCGCATCGTGCAAGTATTGGTCCCCTACAACACATGCATGCTTGGCGTGGTGGTACGATATTTCGACGTTTTATGTATACACACTACCATGTTCTGTGCCTGTATCCACTTACGTGACTTTGCGATGGCACCTTCAAGGTGCTCGAACATTTTTTTTTTTTTTTGCAAATAAGTGTATTCTCATTTTCTTGGTACTACAGCCTGTTCGCGGTAAAGTGACCACTTTTGATGCCCTAGTTACTTTTTCCTTTCAGCCATTGTTTATCCTTCCACCACTTTTCAAAATTAAATATTGCCGTGTAAGTAATAAACACAGTGTGTGTATTCCACCGCACTCGGAAGTTAACGTCTAAGGCTAAAATAAAATATATTTATTGATAATTATTCCAAATGAGAGGGTTTTAAAAAGTGCTCACTTTACCGTGAATAGCCTATACGACTGTATACTAGTATGCATCCTCCTTGAAAAATAATCTGGAGGGTACGCTAAGCGATACAGATTTATCAGAAAAACACAAATAGGAAAAAAAAAAAGAAAAAAAAAAGCTAGAATATGATCTGAGGGCATATACATAAAATATTAGCCAATTTGACAGCAACATTATATTTTGTGAATACTCTATAAGAACAATCCCATTAAAGTTGGAAACAGAGCACCGTATACATTTTGACTGACACCAGTGGGGGTCTTTGCATGACATTTTAAACACACAAAAAAAATCCACAACCTTCCCATGAAAAATGCGAACACATTACAGACAATTTTTCGTTACAGCAGTCTCGTATAGTTATATCTAGGAAAATAATTCGTTGAAAATAGCAGCTGACACGGAGTTGACTGAAAACGGGGTTTGATTGGTCCGCGTCATCAGCGGATGTATACCATGCACGTCCCACTCTAACCTTGTATTCGTCAGATAATCAAATCGAACTTCTCGACGGCAGAATTTGAAGAGCTCGCATTAATTTGTTGTAATTTTTAATACGTTCTTACCTATTGAGTGTGCAATTCACTCTTCCTTGAGGGCGCGTTTTAAACACACTACTTTTCTAATATACCTAGCACCTAGTCTGTGATGAATGCTGCCCACTTCCTCAGTATTAATCTCTTTGATTTAAACATTTACGTATTCCTCGGAAAGGATAGAGTTTAAAGTAGCGATACGGCGTGACTTTCCTCACTCAGTTAAAGATGTTGATAGTTAAATCCGTCACTGTAAAACAAATAATGATTCTTCTTCATGACATTTCATACATTTTAAGTGCTTATATCACTGGTAAAAAAAACCACGATATATTGTTAGTGTAGGTAAGTCGTACGCCTCGTCAGTACATTATTTCTGTGATGACTTTGCAGCTTGTTTGTCGGTGTTCTCAATTACAGCGTGTATTTTTTTAAGCAGATTTTTAGGACGAACGTATTGTTTTAAATACAAGATTAATATCTGGAACGAAAGATAGATTATGTAGCTCAATTATAATGAAGCCTGAAAATTGTGTAAATCACTGAGACATTACTTTTGGACAACAATAAACTGGGTCCCAAGTGCCTAATCAGCCATAGTTTAATTCTTAAGAGTATTCCCCTCGATTAGTGTTCCGGCATATGCGGGCTCAGTCTGCTTAGTGTTAACGAGGATGCGATAAGGTAGACACTTCCAACAAGCTCCAAGTGACCGTCACTCCTAAATACCATTTCACACGATTAAATATAACTAAAAAATGATTTCATTTGCCTTTCAATGAATTGCATTCAATAAGCTTTCAAGTCTCCACATGAAAATGTATCTAAAATATTTTAATGAATTCCTTTTAAAAATACCAAGAGAAAATTTTTATAACTCAAGCACGACACAAAAATAATTGGTTAAACCTCAAAAATTTTCTTCATTTAATTGCACATTTTATTTTTGAAAAAAATATTCGTCCTTATTTTGTAAAAACTTTAAATGTGTGCACACAACCCTATTATTATGAGATTACTTCCATTAATACTGTCAGAAAAGCTGTGATGAGCGTTTAAAGTTTTGGTTTCAAGAAAATATAGAACATGTTCTAAACCAAAATCTTGAAGGGAGACGAGAATTTCAAGAAATTGAAAGAGAGAATGGTCTCGATTGTGACTTTTTATGACATCATAGAGCATTCAATGAATTGAATTCAATAAAATTTGAAAACGATTTGAAGAAAAATTGGATCGTGTGAAAGGACCGTAAGAGCAAAATACTTAACGGTCGTGCAGACGTTTCGTCATTCTGGCTAGTCACAAACTCAGTGCACGTAGGGTTACCAGACGCTCAGGATAAACACAGACATTTACTTTGGTAAAGGAGAACGTTTCATAAAAAGGAGGACAATGCAATTTCACTTAGCTCCTCAAATTGTTCATACTGGAGAACAATATTATTATTTTCGCGTATAGCTTATTCTTAATAATGAAAAATGAGCAGTTTTCAAAATTTTAGCTAATAATATAGATTAATGTTTTTTACTATCAATAAACGTTAAATATGAAATCTAAGTACCCGGAAAATAAATTTTTATGCTTACAGTTGCTGTACACAACATAACATTTTATCACATACATTCCAGTACGAAAACTGAATCTATATGATAAATTTAAGCAGTATTATTTGAAAAATTTGCATGGTTTGTTAAAAACATACAGGCGTTTTCATCTGATTAATAGAGTGGTGGCAGTACAACTAAGTTATAAGCCGTTTTAAAAACAAATAATATTAAACATTTTTATAGAAAAAAATGTTATGTTTTATTAGATAAAAAAAGTCGGATATTTGTAATCAACATGGAAAATCCGGGCGGACGCATAAGTATGCTTAAGAAGGAGGACAAGGCCTTCTTTTTTCCGGACGTCTCTCAGCCCTAAATGCACGATTATGTCCAAGTTTAGCAGGTGAAACATTGTAAAATACAACAGCCTTTTTTTTTTTTTGCTTTATTGGAAGGTTTCAAAATAATGTCTGCAGTACGCGAGTTGTCGCGAAAATTGTACTCTGGTTTAGCGTGAGGCGTGTTTTATTTTCTACGATAACGCACCGACATGCTCAGGAGTTTCTTTTAAAAAAGTTTATCTTACGCAAACACTGCAGTGCAGTTCACCTGGTAAGGTAGCTGGTTCATTAAGGTTGTTTGAGTCCATTAAGTAATAAGTTTCAAATTAAATTGTTAGAGTGATAGGAATTTTAAATTCATATTTTTTTGCCTAACAGATTGACAAATACGTAGTACAAGAATAATGTGTTTGGCTACACATCACAATCGTTTTACATGTCACAACAGTTACATTCATGATTTTGGAACTTCTAAGTTATGGTTCGTCTATGTTACTGTATGTTCACAGTATCGCTAAAAAATTAAAACAGCCAAAAGTTAAACCTTAGTTACAAGCGAGTAAGCAATTTAAAATACAATAACTCGCGATATTCCTACGACTTGGAGAAATTCAAGAGCGGAAAAACTTTGTGTTTAAAAATAATTTTTAAAATTTGTCCCTTAGCCGTCTATTTAAACTGGTATGCGTGGGTTGACGAAATATGTGAGCACTTTATGTACATAAAATGTACAGTGGTTTACGCAGGATTTTATGACCTGTGCTGACTGAAAGCTGGATCTAAGTGGAGTATTGATGTATTTAAGCCTATCACTCGCGTGGCGCGTCCTTTCGCCTCCTGCCGCGACTTTGAATTCCTTCCACGGGGACCGGGTTTCCGTGGCAACAGATGAGTCGCGCACCTTTTACACACCCCTGCCAGAATGGCGTTGAAGTTAACGGGACGTTTGAAAGATGGAGAGAAGATGATGCGTCTTTTAAAAATCCTCCCTTTGAACGCCGCCGAGGGAGAGAGAGAGATGGGGTGATAATCGCCAGGGGTTGGAGACGGAGATGGAGACAGTCGGAAGGGCGTGGAGAGGGAGAGACACGGAGAAGATTGGAAGAAAATAAGAAAATGTAAAGGAACAAGAATCTACCCCCCAAAACCCCGCCATCAACATCGCGGCAAGCGGCGTTATAACACTCAAGGAAAACAAGAAAGAACCGTGGGTCCATTCCGTCCAGTTTCCCAGCGCGAAGGGGCACAATGCTCTGAAAGCAATATCTGGTTGGGCGAATTATGCAATCCTCTGAACGTGGCAAACTAATTTCTTTATCTTCCCTACTTTCTTGAACAACCTTTCCTTATTTCCCTGTACATATGGCGTTGGGGAAAACGGGAAAAATATACACACACCTTATACAGTCTTTTGCGTCTAGAGGAGCCAAAATAACACACGCAAACAAAATGCAAGTCTTAAATTGTTTCGTTTATAATTGCTTTTAACAAATAAACTAATAGTAAATGCATACATAATATTTCCTGAACACAATTTTATCGCATACAACGCATCAGATGGAAACAAATGAATTAAAATCAATGACATTTTCAGAATCCGTTTTGCTGTTACGTTAAAAAATAAAACTCGACTTGGAATGTCAAGAAGCTCGGGCGAGCTCGACCACGTCCTCTTCTTGTTTTGGCTACGTTCTCACATGCCGTCAGCATTACGTCCACGTACGTAAGTGAGAATACAGTGGAGCGTATACGCTTGAAGCAAACAGCGTTCGTATAAGTTTGCGAGTTTCATCATAACTTAGATTACTGGTGAACGCCAACACTGCTTCTCCCAGCAGCCTAGCTCATTAGATCGAGAATCACATGTGTATAAGATGGATGATAAAAATATTAGAATCACGCAAAAAAAACTTTTGTAACGCTTGAACTCGCATTGTCACTCTTTTGTCTCATCTGAGTTGTCATACATACTTATTGCTAACATTGCCTTTCTCTTATCCTTTCAAGACCTCGATGTTAAGAGCCACCCAAATCTCTTCACTCACTATTTGATCTTTTCTCACCAACGCGAATGGTGCGCAGTTGAAAAAAAACACTGCATCATGAAGATTTTGCTCAGGAAGTTTCTGCAGAAGTTGAAATTAATCCATGCGAAGACATTTAACATTTCTAAGAAAAACTGTTAACGGTTCACGTTTGCTGCATTTATGTTTTGCGTCACGCTATTCTTCCGTGGTCAAGAAGTTGTTTCTTACCTCCAATGCAGGCTGCAAATATAAAAACGCCAAGGCCTGTATACACATTATGTAAAAAAAAAAAATTGTAAATTGAAACACCGGGGTTGGATAGAGAAGTGAAAACTGAGACTAAAATACACTGTTCATTTTTTTTATTCAGCGGTCCCTTGATTCTAGCCACACGGTAACGCGGCGATGAAGGCAGGAGATCGTGCATTGTGAAGTTACACATGTGGTACATCATGTAATGAAAGTAAACATAAATATGCACTAGTCTACAGTACAAGCGCGAGAACAGAACAAGCTGTCCACGGTAGGGATCCACACATCGTTGGACGGGTGGCATTTACATCATATGTTCAAAGCGCCCACCGTCCAATCGCTGGCACGCGGCCTCACGCCATCATTTCGGTAGGAAGATACGCACTCCATACATCTCCTGACTAAAGTGGTGGCAGTGCAAATATTCATCACTAGGCTTTGCATTGATCTGCTCACAATGTTTACTTGATACAAAATATCGTACAATACAAGACAAATAAAAAAACTCAAATGTCATTAACTGGGACGCTAAAAATGCTTCGTACCTCAAACCAGCATCTGCCACACTAGATTCGAACACTGCAATTAAAACATCATGCACATTTTTCACCTGATATTTAATAGCTTTGACACTATCAATTCTCCCAGCGCGTAGCACTTAGCGGTTTGACAGCGAGGCTGGTCATGTGGTTCTTCAAACCATACCGGACGTTGTCGGTTGGAATGTTGTCTCTGGACTAAGCTTGCTTGGTTAGCTTATGAGATTACTTAATGATTACTTAAGAGTCTTCGAGCAGGAGACGAGGATGTTGCACCACTTACAGCAAGGCTAATAATGAACTTGCGTTTGTTGCTCCCATTTTACTTAAATACTGTAGTAGTTAAAACTAGTTTAATAGCGCATGTATTAAATTGTAAGACAGTTGCAAAAACTGCGCAGAGTTGACTCTCCAAATCTTGGCCGATAGCGTGCATAATACATCGTGCACGAACATTCTGCGACAGCCGATCAACAGAAAATGATTCAATTTTAGACTAAAGAAACACATATAGCAATTTTTATGTTCAAATTTACGTTATATTTGTATCGGAAGTAACTTTTTAGGTCGAATTCGGTATCAATGTTACAAGTTCCGGTTCGATATGTCTTGGAATCGATACTAAAGGCGTCATCTTTATATTAACTTTTGCGACATCCGCCATATATGTCGCTAAAATTAAAACAAAAAAAAAGATTAGTGAGAAAGTTTTGCACACTCAAATGGTGAATAAATGAGGCTAGTGTCTGCCATGAGGGATAAACAAGATGCGAGCTAGACAATGAGGAAAGAGACAAGTTGATAGCTACTTTTGAGTTGGTTGTTGACTTGTTGAGTTGAGAGATTTGGGCAGCTCTTAACAACGAAGTCTTGAGAGCCGATGAGGGTCAAATGAGGTGAGAATGGAGTGGTGCCAGAATGCAAGGGCGGGGGAAACGGGAGATCCCCGAGAAAATCCGCCGACCAGCGGCATAGTCCGGCACGATTCTCACTTGCGAAAATCCGGGAGTTACCCGGCCAGGGAGTGAACCAGGTTCGCCTTGGTGGGAAACGAGCAGTCTAACCGCTTAGCCACCGCGGCCCCTTTTGAGTTGGTGTCGTGGACACATCGATACATCAGTACAATAGATATTCAGTATAGAATTCTTTATTAAGTGTAAGATTGTTATAACTCAAAATCATACATCTAACTTTTATTTGGAATATTTCAGGATGACATTGCTGTGGACTAAAGCATTTTGTTTATGTTGTAACATATTTCTATATAACAGTTACTACTACTGTTTATCCAATACTTTTACAGTTTGAGTTATTACAGTATTGCATTTCGAATTTCCTACAGCGCGGTTTTCAAGAGGACCCATGACCCTAGGAAATATCAAGATATTTCTACTTGTTTAGTTATGTGAAGGGTTTCTTGATGCTGTGGTACTTTACGTATCTGTATGATGGACTCGATATATATTGACCCTCGGTCCAAATTATGTTCAATGTGTCTTTAACGCAATGCTGTTGTGTGTTTCAAGTGGCGGAGAGGAGAAACACTGAGCATGAAAAGTACACAACTTCACCAATGTCTGATGATCAAGGAAAGGAAGAAACAAGTCGATCCCGCAAGAGGGTTCGCTGCACATCAAAATTGAAAGGAAGACCACCTGAAGCACGAAAACTTCAACCACCTTGTAGCGAATGTCACCTGAAATGTTTAAGCAAAATCTACGAAGAGCAACGAGTAAAAATTAAGAATGCTTTCTGGGGTGTGGGGAATGTAAATCAGCAAAGAGAGTTTATAGTAAGGAATACAATTTTTTTTAGCCAAATTATCGTTACGTCCTTACTAAAATCACGTGGTTGAAAAAATTTCCGTTTTCGTTCTGAGATAAATTGTGAAAATATGTTCTTAGAAACATCAGTTGTTAGCAGTAGGTACACAATATACCTCTTGGAGTTAGATGCGTGTAGAAGTCACCATATCAGATTATATGCGAGGTAAACATTTAAGCAAGAAACAACTTTATGAACAAATGAAAGCTGACATACACGAACAATAATATCATTTGATAGAATTATATTATGCATGAGTTATACAAAGCGAAGTGTTTGGAATAAGGGAAGCATTTGCCAAAAAAAGAAACACCACTCTTATTTTATAGTCATCACAGTTAGTATATCCTTCCATCCACTAAAAATAAAAAAGGCGGGTCGATGCATTTTATGTACAAATTACAGACAATGAAGTGGCGTAGGAAACACCGAAATTGAAAATGATAACAATATAAAAGCAAAAGAAAATTCTAGTAAAAAAAAAGAAGTACTTCGAACTGTAAAACAGATTACATATTATCATCAATTTGTTGCTTTGACTTACAAACAGTTCGGCCAGTACCTTGTCGATAATGTTCATCACTGTACTCTAGCTAAGAGGAAATCATCATGCTACAACTTTACAGTTTTCGATGTTGTTAATAAAGAGGAAACTTGTTTTTACCGGCAAGAAGCAATTGTTACGAGAGATCCTAACTGGATTAGTAGCTGTCCTCTGAAATTAATCAAAGCAATGGAGGAATCGAGAAAGCAGAAGCTTATATTTTGTGCTGACATTTGCATTGGTTAAAATAAAAACAAGCACGTTGTTTCTTTGTACTTAAGTGCTATGAAGTTTATGGTTAGCGTTGAATCCATCACACAAAAATGTTACATCAAAGGTTACACACAAAATGAAAATGATTCAGTACATGCTACAATGGAAATAAATAAGAATAAAGTATTTTTTAAAAGGGGGGGGGGGGCTATAAGTTATTCATCTCAGTGGGCTCCTATTATAAAATTATCCAAGGCAAATGGAACGCCTTATAAAGTACATAGTAGAAATGGACATGGATGACATGTTTAATTTATGTTTGCTTTAAAACACTGCAGACAGCGTAGGTAGAAACTATATCGTGGATGAAGATGGCGAGAAGGTCATGTGGTCAAATATAAAGATATTACATTTTTTTAAATATGAACATTAATATCTAATGAAATGTTTGACGATGCCAACTAAACTAAGATCCAGGCTGAACTTATTGTCCTTCATAACGTTCGTGGGTGTGATGTTTAAGAGAACTAGGTGGCCACATTTAGTCCAACCACAATGGCGCAATTACGATTACGGAAATATCCGGTCCAACAACTGAGGGAAAATGACAGCATTTTGCGAGTGAGCGACATTTGTTTTAAAGGAAAAATATTCCCCATTGATTTATTAGTTGCCCCTTAAATGTAGATACAAGAGCCAAAATACATCTGCACAGAATATGCGACCCCACTTCTCACAAGAAATAAAAGTGGTCCTGTGCCACTTTGCATCCTGATTTTAATCACGTAGAAAATCACAGAGCCACAATATATTAACTGGCAACATTTTTTTCAAAATTATTTTTTGCAAAACTTGCAACGCGTAAGGAGTGATCGCCTGACGACAAAGATCCTCAGCTCACACTTCATCGACGCTGCTTTTGCAATAACCTTGCCTATCGAGGTGTTGTACCAAGCCCTCTGGCGTCAAATACACGACACCACCTCTCACGAACTCTTAAAGACAGAAACCAAGAGGTGTGAGGTCAGGCGACTTGGGTGGCCACGCGACGCGTCTACCACAACCACCGGTCTTGAAACCCGGAATATCATATGCGCACACTACAGGCGTAGCAGTATGCTGGAGTCTGGTAGCGCTGAAATCAAATAACATTTCTCATCGCAAGGGCGGCAGACATCTTTGAAGTGTAACTTGAAGCACTAATTTATTACAAATACCGAATAAGCTATTTAGGACTGAACACTTGAGTACCTGCATAATGTGTAAAGTCAATTGTGACATGCGGATTAATAAACAATTTTTTAAATCCCAAGTTTGCCACGGCGTCATGAAAATGAAGTCGAAATAAGGGGGTAGTAAACGTGATCATTTCCACGAAATAATTTTATGCCAGCGACAGACAGGTGTTGCGATGTTTCCACCTCTTTGTTCCCGTCACACATTATCCATACAGACACTTAGTGTGTTCCATCTTGAATATTTTCCCCAATATTTGTAATAAACTAGTGTTTCAGGTCGAGTTTCAAAGATGTGTACCGTCCTTACGATTCACTTTAGACCATAGGTCATATATATATATATATATATATATATATATNTCCCCAATATTTGTAATAAACTAGTGTTTCAGGTCGAGTTTCAAAGATGTGTACCGTCCCTACGATTCACTTTAGACCATAGGTCATATATATATATATATATATGTAGTTTCAGCTTCCTTTTTCGTGATTAACCAGCTGCCGAAGTTTGTCGGTCTGATTTAGATACAGCCTGTTGATGTGGGAGTAAATACGCGTATGACACGTAGCACATTAACTGTGCGTTTATGCCCAAACATTTCCAGATGAATAATAATTGTGGTTTTGGTGCCATCTCAACATCTGCATCAGGCGGCATACAAGCATGAAGTATGCGTGATTTTCTTTCTGCAGCGACCTGGGAAATGTTGTGGCCCCGTGGAGGGGGGACCTCCGACAACCCCATCTGATCCGAAGCAAGGCCTGAATACAGCACGTCCCTTCTCTTGAATCACGGGTGCACTGCTCAGAGACTGCTCAGAATGGAGAAGAACATTTGGCGGACGACGTGTGGGTGCTCGAGAAGACAGCACCCTCCCCCCCCC